>CAUYTI010064506.1:0-46440 GCA_963575145.1 Galago senegalensis
TTTTTTTTTTTTTTGAGACGGGGCCTCAAGCTATCCCCCTGGGTAGAGTGCCATGGCATCACAGCTCACAGCAACCTCCAACTCCTGGGCTCAAGCGAGTCTCCTGCCTCCGCCTCCCAAGTAGCTGGGACCACAGGCACCTGCCACAATGCCTGGCTATTTTATGGTTGCAGCCGTCATTGTTGTTTGGCAGGTCTGGGCTGGGGATTCGAACCTGCCACCTTAGGTGTACGTGGCTGGCGCCTTAGCTGGTTGAGCTATAGGCGCCGAGCCAAAAATTCTTATCACTCAAATTATTCTAGTCTCACTTTATTTGGAATAATAATTTCATTATAAATATAACTAAGCAGATATAAAAGTATATATATACATATTAGACTGAGACATAACAGCATATTCTTTTAAAAGAAATATTTTATAAGTAATCACCATATGTGATGAACACATAAGAGGAACCTGAAATTTTATGGAAGTGTATAAAAATTATTTAGTTACTATTTTAATCTATATGTAATAGCATGTAAAATTTGAAGAGCACCTATTTTTTGAGAGCACTTATTATCCAAAGATAGATATTTTCATTTTCAAAAAGCATTACAGGTTCACCCATTAGTTTTCAATGAAAATATTCTGAATCAAACAAAACATATACTCATATGAAACACCCCCACTCCTTATAAAGAACAACAGATACCTATATTCAATTTTCACTGCAAATATTACCAATATGTTCCCACTTCACTTTTTCATGCTGCTATTTAGAAATTTGTATTGGTTAACTGTTACCCTCTTTTTAAAAGGCAACTATCCAATGGATGTTTAAAGTAAGGATCCTTCTTAGTGTGGTTTAACTTCCACTTTACTATTTAGCTGAAATTTCTGACATGAAATATTGGCGCTCTTATGGAAGCAGAAGAATTGAACAGGGACAAAGATGGTTCTAGTATGCAGCTCTTCAGGAAATCCATTCCTGGCCGTGACATGGGTGTTCATGTAGCCAGACAATAGCTGGAGGAAACGGACCCAGTATTGTTTCTCTGCAACTACTCACTGTATTAATGAATTACCAAATAAGCATTTACTTCCCTAGAAAATGTTAAAGATAAAAGATAATTTTTCTGATTCAAAATTTATTCCTTATCTTCCCCTCTGTCCAAGATATATCCACCATAAGGTAACACATTTCTCTCTGAGAAAAACTGACTCTGAGAGATGCTGAGAGTGAAAGTGGGCAAGCGGGATTGGCTGCCCAATCAGAGACTGACTCTGGAGTGCAGTCTTAGGCCAGGTGTGGAAAGTTAGTTTTTCAAACTTGAGTGAGTTTAAGCTGTTTGGGAGCATAAGAGGGGGTATTGGGGTGAATGAAATGCAGAACAAATATGGTGACATCCAATCAGAGGGAATTCCACTCAAAATATGGCAAGAAAGAGCTGAAACAATGTTTACACTCTGGCAAGGAGTTTAACAGAAATGAAGTTGAAGTTAAACTCCAACAAGTTGCCTGGGGTATCTGCCAGGTCTGCCAGCTGAAGGCTCCATAGATAAACAACCAAGGTATGGATAAACACACATGGAATCATATAAAGTGTAAGTTAGGGCTCTTACTATATGTACTAACAAAGTACAGTTTATAAATTTTGAACCAGACCATTGCTGATTTTAGCAGGGAAAATTGTGGTTAAGATTGGAGAATGATTGGTGTCCTGTAGATAACTACGTGTTCATTAAACACAGAGCCAGGCATGGTGACACACAACTATAGTACTACTATAAGCTACTCCAGGAGGCTTAGGTGGGAGGCTTACTTGAGTCTGAGAGTCCTAGGTCAGGGTGAGCAACATAGAAAAACCCCATCTCCAAGGCAAGAAAAGTTGGACTGAAATTTCCACTAGGGAAAGAGTTGAGAATACCCCTTTTACACTGCCAGAGTCTCTCCGTATTTCTCTTGTCTATAGGTATCTCATAGTCCATGTTTTGACTTCTTCCTATACTCCTTCACAGAACTGCTCCTGAGAGGTTTCAAAAGGTCTATGAAATCAAGCTGTAAAATACTTTCCATATTGCAATCAAGGTCTTCTGGTCCACCAAGTAAATTAAGGTATAAGATCTCATACTGTTGTGAGACTTTAATCATTTATTAGAGTGATTTACAAATTTTCAAGAGCATAAAATTCATCTGGAGGGCATGTTAAAATACAGATTGCTGGGCCACACTCCCCAAATCCCTTATACAGTAACTTTAAGATTGGGTCTAAGAGTTTGTTCATTTAGCAAATTCCTAAGCAATGTTGATGTGACTTGTTTAGGGACTACAATTTGTGTAGAATTTATTAAAAATGACTTTGCTTATCATAGTATTAATGGCATGTATGCTTCTTGGTACCCACATGTATGGATAAGAGTCTGGCTGTCTATTAAAGGATCTGTACGCATACAGCAAAGATGCTATTAATTACAGAATTTTAGCCATTTTATACAGCAGAGCAGAAAATTGGGACAATGATTAGGTCACCTATAAAATTCATACAGTGTATGCTTTTGGTTTTCTTATTTTTCAGCCAAGCATATTTATTTAACATCCAATTAGCACCTCTTGGGTTAGAATATACAAAAAATACTTCTGAACTCAAAGAGCAAAAGTCCAAATCAATAGCAGCTAACCTAATGAATGATCTTTTATCACTGATTCCCATCCAACAGGACCCCTCAGAAGCATCAGGAAAACTTCTACAAAGTACACATACCCACCCCTATCTCAGAGCTTTTGAAAGTAGAACTTAAGAGTCAATGGGTTAAAAATGCCATAGGAAATAATTGAGAAAACTGAATAATGAGAGTTTAAATTTCCCTGCCTTACTAAATTTATTTTTTTTTGCCTAGACTATTATTAACTAAGCAGACTATTATTAACTATTACTCTCTTTCTCTCTTTTCTATTCTTACTGTCATCATGCATGTGTGCCAAATGCCTCTGGGTGCTTTATGACACACCCCCTTAACCCACTTCGTACTTCAACCGTAACTGCAGGGGGAAGTTCCTTACAAGTTCAGACTCACCTTGCACTATCAGCCTATACCAGCAAGGGCCTTCTCTGGTGTTCCTGTGCCCAGTAGGCCCATGACTGCATATTCACTCTGAAAGTAGGGAAGTTACCACCCAAGAGAAAACCCCCAAATGACGGGAAATGGAGGCAGGGGATGAAATAGGCTGCTGTCCATCTTCAGGTAGGCAGTTCTGGAAGGTAATCCATCTGCTCCTTGGGATGTCCTAGTGGAATGAATTGTTCTCTTGTTGACATTGGTGACAAATCTTTATTTGGTTTTTATTTCCTTCCTTTTTTTTATTCTCTCTATTCCCTTGTTCCTTGGGAGTACTTCCCAACTTCACCTCTAGTATTCACATTTTTCTATCTCTCAGGCTCCGTGTGTATGGAGTCACTAACTGAAAAAACCTTCTGTGGTTTATAAATATGGGTAAAGCTGTATTACTAACAGAATACAATTTTCTAGTGAACTTTTTTCTTCCAAAAACTGGTGTGCATAGGGCGGCGCCTGTGGCTCAAAAGGGTAGGGCGCTGGCCCCATATGGTGGAGGTGGCGGGTTCAAACCCAGCCCGGCCAAAAACTGCAAATTAAATGAACAAATAAACAAACAACTGGTGTGCATGAAAGTAAAAGCAATACAAAGATATATATATAAATACTGTTAGTTATTTCTTTAAGGATTTTCACTTGAAAATCATAGATGTCACCAAAAAGAACAAAATAAAAAGTTAATTAATTTTGAAATTTGTTTCTTATTTCTTTCATAAAAAGGGATATCAGGATATAACTGGTCTCAAAATAATAATTAACAAAGCTTCTAAGTTTCTAAGTCATTAGCTATTGCAAACCAAGCTCAGCAGAAGAGACCAGACATTACTTTTTTCCTGCTGCTTTCTGCCACTTTCCTTCCATACTTGTCCTGCATCTGCTGAGTGGATAATAGAGACATAAGATAATTCATCTAGATGTACAGAGCTTAGGGCTTGAATAGCTTTTTTAAAGGGAAGCAATTCCTATGGAGGCTGTAGTGGCTGTAAACCTTACATTGCATCACAGTGCCCTTAGCTTAATCTACATTGTGTGCCAATGGCTTTGCTGGGTGTCTTCACTTTGCTCTTATGTATTTACTGGAATTGACAAAATTAATATAAGTAAAATGCTGGAATGACTAAGTGTGAGGGGAAACTAGTAGAATGATGGATATTAAGAGGAAAGTCATAGGGGAATAGGCAATTCAAAATCACTATACATGTCTCAACATCAAGGCTTGTTTTGAAAAAAAAAGTTCAACAACGTATATTCACCTTTTAATAAAGTTTGTCTCTTTAATTTGTTGATAGACAGACAATATAAATCACTCATGAGACTGGTTGGCCCTTAGAGGTCATCTAGTTCAGGCATTCCAAATAGAGCTATTCTCACATTTCTACCTTAATTGATTAATAATGGCTGCCAGATTAGTCTTGTTCAGAATGATTCTGGGCTTGGCATTTCCATGTCTAGAAGAGGTCATTAATTCTTACAATGTTAGGACATAGATTTTGAAGAAATTATTAAATTTAAGAAGAAATCATTTTAAATTTAAAAATAACTGGGTTAGTACTCGATCTACTAGCTCTGAAATTTCTGAAAATAGCTTCTTGCACATTAGACATTATTTAAATTGAGCTGTAACAACTATAGCATAAAATCTATGACTTATATTCATTTTAATACACAGCTTGACTAAGTTTTGTGAAAGCAAACACCCATGTAACTATCACCTGTACAGGTTTTACATGTAACACCATATAAAATTCTCCCAGCACTTCAGAAGTTACCCTTGAACTCTCTCTCAGTCAATAACCAGAAGTATCACCATTTTAACTTTAATTAGTTTGATTTTTCTAAATCAAAACCATTGATTAGTTTGTATTTTTTGAGCTACATGAGAGTGTAATTATAGCATGTGCTTGTGGTTGGAGATCTATCAGTGTAGGCTTACTATTTGTGTCTGTACTCATAACTGATAATTCACAGTTATTTGAATGAGCTTCCACTATCTTAAGAATGGAAAAAGTATTGTACTTTACCAAATAGATTACCATGAACAGAGGGTGATATTAGACACAAGGCAAGCCTCTAATAATGTTATTTCAATGCCTCTTTAAGATAGAGCTAAACTGGCACCTGCACCTTGAAAAGGCTTTAATTGCTCTGGAGGAAAAAAAAAAAAATATCTCTCTACAATTCAACTAGACATGTTGAAAAATATATAACAGTCTATTAAATGCACAAATGGCTTCACAAACCACTAAGAAAATTTCCAAGGACAAGAAAGGATAAAAAAAATCCTCCCTGAAAATCAGGAAAGTAATTTTATATTCTATTTCTGTGGCATCCTTGCCTACAGGTACTAAGAGGAAACCACACTCAGACACAGGAAAAGGAGATAGAAAAATCTTCCCATTCAAAGTATGGCCCTGGAATTGGACAGCTTCTTAAAGCAGATTATGTCAAAATAGCCCACCTACAATAAAAGTGCAGACTAGGAAAAAAAAAATCTTTCAGCTGGCACAGGGAAATGACAACAGTACTCCAGTCTGAGTGGGCTCTAGGAAGAAAAAAATAAAAGAAAATCTACTTAGAGTCAACAAATATAGAACTTACCTTTCCTGGGCTTGAGGTTCCAATTTAAACAAACTATATGCTCTAGAAACTCTTAAAAGAACATAAAAATTGCCATACTTCTGGAGCACTTGCCAAAGGCAAATCCACATCCCCATAAAAGGCTAAACCCTTTACCTAGGAGCTACAAGATCTTCACAGGTTCAATATCTAAATATAGTTTCAATATCCAAATTACGTTTACAAGATAAATGAGTTAGGGTCAAGATATATGTATAATATGATAATTTATTCATGTGATTTTGTTTATTAAGCAAATTTGTTAAAAGAGTAAAGCTAAGGACATTAAAAAATGAATAAAATGCTACTGGAAAAGGCAAAAAGGAGAAAAATGACATAAAATTCTGTAATTAAACATATAGGTATAAAAGCATATATAAAAGCATATATCACTTACATATGATTTATGTAAAATTATACAATCACTGGGGATTGGCAGAAAATAAGTTTAAGACAGTTATCCAGAAAGAAACACAGAAAGATCTTTTTAAATAGAAAAACATGAAAGAATTTAATAGAAATAGAGAAGAGAATATCATAACAAAACTTAAATCTAATAATGAGTTTTCCATGGCAAGAGAATATGGAGAATGGTAGCAAAAGAGCATCCAAACAGAAGAAAGCATTTGCTATTTTAGAATTGACAAAAAGCATAATTTATTAGAAATGCAAAGTATAACATCATGGATCTTGAAGACAGTAAATGAAAAGAAGTAACACTCCTCGTAGGAAAAGTATAGAATAATAAAGAAAATAAAAACTTTAAAGGCAGGAAATAAATAAGATTATAGAAATGAAATAAAAGATTTCTCAAAAGCAAAAATAAAAGGTAAAGAGTAGGAAAAACCTCTAGAATAAGGAAGAAAAAATCAATATAGAAATTGGTGCCCGTCAATATTACTATTAAAGAATAAATAGCAAATGAAGATCTTTTCAAGGGGCACGCCAATGATTTTCCTTTTTCCTGTGCTATTCTCTGGCTTTTGTAATCCTAGGCAAATTTACTAACCTACAACTTAAGGACTACATTAAAAAATAAAATTCACCATTGTACCAAACATATTTAATCTCCTAAATTTAATGTTGAATGACCAAGTTCGTCTTATTCAAGGTGCACGAGGAGAATATAATGTTAGAAAGTACTCAAAAATATGTGGTGAAGGACATTAATCCATTTCCCTGGCGTAACACACTTTTGATTCATCTAGGCAAAATATTGTGGAAATGAAATAACTTACTGATGCCTAACACAAATTAATTATATTTTATAATTTAAAATGGCCATTTATGTAAATATATTGATTATTTTCTCATTTATATACTGCTATATAACAATATTACCACAAACTTAATGACTGAAAAGAATATACATTTACTGCCTTATCATATGGGTAGATCTTGGAACAGCTTAGCTAAATTCTTTGCTTTAAGAGCTCATAAGGCTGCAACTGAGGTGTTGACTAGGGCTAAAGTCTCGTCTGAAGCTCAACCCAAGATTCACTTTCATATGGTTGTCGGCAGCCATTAGTCTCTTATGGGCTGCTGAGGTTTTCCGCATCTTGCTGGCTGTCAGCTGGAAGCCTTCATCAGTTTCTTGTCATGGGAGACTTCCAAACATGGTAATGACTTGCTTTCTCAAAGATTGTGAGAGAAAGTGTTTCCTAGCAATATAGCTTGTGATCTCATGTACCACTGGCACAAAAGTGACAACTCATCACCTTTGCAATAATCTATTGATTCGAAGTCAGTCATAGGCCTCATTCATACTCATAAGAGGCAGGCATTTCCCATGTTACAAATCCCAGGAGGTAGGGCTCTGGGAGGCCACCCTAAAAATATGACCATCATAAAGATATTCAGATATTTACATACAATAGATTTAGAACCTCCAGAGCCTACCACCTCCTTAAGTTGACCTAATTGGCATAGACCAGGCATACACCACATGCACATATCAGTACAGTAGGCCTAGTTCCTTAAGTTGACCACCCCAATAGTTAACTAGTTAGTTACAGTCCCTTGAATGGTCAACTCACAGAGGTTCCATTGTATGTTATAGTTATAAAGAGAAGAAATGATGATAAAGCTTATTTTTCTTTTCTTAACATTTTTCCTTCCTTTCCTTTGCTTTTTCTACTCCTCTGTCTCTTAACTTGCATTTGTCCTACTACAGAGCTGTTGCTGTCAATTCCTCATAGGTTATAGTAACTGGCACCCCAGATGAGAACTGACTGGCTAGCTGCCTCCATCATAGCACATATTATGATTTATATGCCGTTTATCAAAGTAACACCACTAGGAACACTGAAGTGAATGGTGACAGTTGCTTAATAATAATTACGTAATTTAAGAGAAAATGGTGTCAATGACATTTTCTTTCTTTCGTTTGTTCCTTTTTTAGAGAGAGTCTTACTATGTTGTTACTATAGCTTTGAAATCCTAGGCTCAAATTATTCTCCCACCTCAGACTCCCAAGTACCTGGGACTATGGGCATGTGCCACCCCACCCAGCTAGACAATGAAAAGCCAAATGAATCAAAAGAATACATTTATACATTCCATTGAATACAATCAAGTCCAGTTGGAGGTCTGCTAAACTGACAATAAAACTCTTCTCTTGTGCATTAGTCTGGGAGTTCATTATCATACATCTGCAGAATCAATTTTTCAGGGTGAGTGATCATTTATTTCTATTCCATTGTCCCTTGAACAAGGCTAATTTCTTCAAACAACCAGAGCTCATTAATTTAGATTACTTTTTGGAAGTTCAGCCAAAATAGTCAGAAGTAACTATATTCATTCAAAAAAAAGATCACTTAAATTCTTACTTTAGTATAAGTACAAAAGGCACTATAATTTAGATTTGGGGAGATATTATCTTATAAGTAGGACACTTTCTATGCTAAAGAAAAGTGGCATCACCGTAAGTAATCAAGTATAGCAACTACAGCTATAGTAATAAAAGTTTCTTTCATTTTGGAATCAACAATTCTACTTTCAAAATTTATACCCTTTCCACATTGGCTTCATTTTTTTCTGCTAGGTAATTGTCTTGTGCTCTTGGTATAAGTAACTGATGAATTGCTCCGACATTCTCTTAATGTTAATTTAACTAAGGGATCTTTATCCTTTTGCTGCAAATTAAGTGGTTCTCTGAAAAATTGGTTTATAGACTCCAAATTGTCTTAGGTTACATCTCATGATTGTTAGGGTGGCTTCAGTCAAAACTATGGGGGTAAGTTGCATGCCCTACTTAAGAATCAAGAATCTGGAATCTTAGGCAGTGTTAAGCAAATAACTGATGTTAAGCAATTCTATAGCTCTTGAACCTACTCACTGTTAAACAGATACACTCTGGAATAATCTAAAAGCATTTTGTCTTAGAACACTTATCAGCTTGCTCCTACTTGTTATGAAGAATGACTATCTCAACTGGAAGAAACGAGTCACATATTAGTGCGTTAAGAAAAACTAGAATAATAGTATAAAGAGGGAGATACTGAAGATTATAAGATGTCACATTTTTTAAAAAAATAGATGAAGTTTAGCAAAGCAATAGCTGAAGTAATATTTTGAAAAAATATTTTTTTTCATTTTTCCTTATAACTAGTGTATTTTAGTATTTAATGATAAAGTTCAAACTTTGTAAAATGATCTTTAGAGTCTTCAACAACTTCACCCATGTATACTTCTTCAGCTTCAGTTTATACCAGGTCCACTACTCACACCCTAGATCCTTTATTTTAGCTTCCCTGACATTTATCACAGTTTCTCAGTGCAACATATTCTCTTCTATCACAATGCCTTTGCACACGCACTTCCCTTTACCTGATACACAACAAACACTCTCTCTTAACACAGAAACGCTTCTGCTAAATAAACTCTATTTTATTAGACCTTAAGCTAATTTTTACTTGCTCAAAAGAGCCTTCCCTGATTTTCCAGGTGAGATTTAATCTCAACATTAAAGCCTTGCAAAGCAACATGTACCTCTTTTCACCAGCAATTAACATAATTATAATTGTGCTTAGTTTGTTTAAATACAGTGTTAAGACCAGTCTGTTTCACTAGAATATACGCTGCATTAGGGCAATAAATAACCAATAAATCTTTGCCATTGAATTAATTTATCATGTCATTACCATAACATCCTCTCCAGATGTTGTCATATAATGTAGATGCTCTGTGATGACATTGGAGAGCAATAACTTGAAAAGATGGTGCAGTACTATGACAAAGGACTTCCTGTAATACATAGGGATCTCTTAGGTGTGTTAAGGGACCACCGGGTCTTTAATTATTGTGATGAAAATTATAGCTTGCCTGATCAGTCTGTCATCACTTATTGACCAAGGACAAGGTAACAAAAAAGGGAGAATTAAATGGCATTCAAAATAATGGTGCAAAAGTAGGTTTATATTATGTTCCTCTGAAATCTAACACTATATACCTATACACATATAAAATGTACCAACTGTATAAGACCTCACATGAAACACTTTTACTATCTAAATGCTTAAAATAGAATAAAGCAGACACACATTGCTGATAAGTCCATAAGGAAGTACGTGGACAAAGGAAATGGAAATTGTGGCTTGGATGTAAAAAGCTAAAAGCTCCTTTAGAAAAAAATATAACCATACATGCCATTATGAATAATTAATGGCTGAAATGAGAAGAGACAAAGTTTCCAACTTATCATTTGTTTTACTATGAAGAGTGAGCATGGAGAAAGTTCTCCCCAAACTAGCCATTAATAAAAACACTTAGAAAATACTTTTTGAAAACCTCAATTCCAATGACGAGTAAGCATTTCATAGTGAAAATCCAAAAGCATTGCATATCTTCTCTTTTCTTTAATCCCTGCTTTGTCTATTCTTAACAATAGAATAATAAACAGAAAGGAAGCCTTCAAATGAGACTCAAAAGCATTGGCATGCACAGAACCCACAGTGTGAATTAGTTGAGAAAAAGGTACCCAGAATATATCTAAACAAATAGATGATCTAGTTAAAGATACTCATGTGGTTCATTTTGCTCTAAACAGAAATATTATAGGCCCCAACATAATGAAACTATTAAACATAGTTAGAAATTTTGAAAAATAGAAAATCAATTTACTTGGAAAATTTTAATATTCTCTTGAACAATTTTTGAATTGAAGGAAAAAATTTAAGTCCCAACTATATCTTACAAAATGACAATTACAATCTCTGAATATAAAACAAAAGTTTAAATTGCATACAAAGACATTGCAGACCCGTAAACACTTGTATTATTTAACAAGAAAGAAAGAAAACATTCAAAACCATAAAGGAACAAACATAAGAAGGAAAACTGAAAAGACTGGTAATAAAACAAATTTCAATTAAGAATATAGTAAGCTAACTAAAAAGTAGCCTTATTTTACATTTTTAACATTTTTAATGGGGTAATATCACATATTTTGATATATTATATGTAATCTATGTGATGATCAAATCAGGATAATTTGTAATATAACCATCGCCTCAAACATTTATCTTTCCTTGTGGTACATTCAATATTGTCTCTTCTATCTAACTCAGATATTCAATACCTTATTGCTGACTCTAGTCACATACTATGCAATAGGATGCCAGAACTTATTCTTCTTTTCAAATCATATCTTTGGGCCTTTTGGCTAAACTTCCTCAGTGCCCCCCTCTGGTAACCACTGTTCTATTCACTACTTCTATGAGATCAACACAAAGTACCCTTGATACGTAAGTTCAAGTACTGGTGGC
Organism: Galago senegalensis; assembly: GCA_963575145.1. NCBI lineage: Eukaryota > Metazoa > Chordata > Mammalia > Primates > Galagidae > Galago > Galago senegalensis. The sequence continues at coordinate 11,478 of CAUYTI010064506.1, forward strand.
TTTTTAATCTAATAATATCTAGCTTCTTGAAACAGATTTAAAAAGGGAAAACAATCACAAGTGAAAGAAAAAGAAGAGGAAAATAATACGGAGGTATGACAATTAAGTTCACAAATGTTATCACTACACTCACATTAGTTAAAAACACTCCCTTTGGAAGCTATACACTGACGCCAAAGCCTACTCCACCCTTCAAGTAATTTTGAACTCTTTTTCTAAAATGACCTTTATATCTATCATCTGACAATTAAGTTTGCAAATTTGCAATCATGCACTTACATTGGCAGCACCGTATGTAGAGCTCAGGAAGATTTCATAACCTTGGGCGGCACCTGTGGCTCAGAGGAGTAGGGCACCGGCCCCATGTGCCGGAGGTGGCGGGTTCAAACCCAGCCCTGGCCAAAAACTGCAAAAAAAAAAAAAAAAGATTTCATAACCTTGATATATCAGGGTCTCACAGGTATGTTCACGTCAATATGTGGCGGTGTCTTGCTGAGTGTAGTTCATTAATGTATGTTTTTGCAGGCAGACAAATGAAATTGGAAGAAACAAAATTATTATTAGTTGAAGATGTTTGATGCCTAGAACACATGAGAAAAAAACAGAAACAAGAAAAGGACTCCAGTAGAGTGTCTGGATACGGGATTAATATGCAAAGTCAAAATGTTTTATTTATCCAAACATCAACAACTTAAGAAATATGAGAGGAAAGATGTCTGTAACATTAATAACGCCAAAGATGATATGCCTCAGAATGAGGTTAGTAATATAAGAAGAAGTAATTAAAACTCTCATTAAGGATATGAATAAAAGTTTGAGTAAAACAGAATCCTTAAGAGGTTTTCGATAAAAAGAGTCAGCATTGCCGAGACACCAGTTTTTTCTGCTACCCTTTTCAAATTTTCATTTCAAGTAAATTTATAAGCTTGTTGATGTATATATGAGTTTATAGGTGGCCTGGGAGGGGTATGGGTGGGTAGGAGGGAGAGAGATAAGCAAAGAAAGGTAGTGAGAGAGGAAAGGAGAATAAAGGTGAGCAAAAGGGAAAACAGACTTGGAAAATAAAATATAGTAAAATTGATGTGGAATTAATTATTATTGATCAATAATTGCAAGTATAAAAAACTTTTAAATGTGACAAGGAAGAACCTTATTGGTATAGAACATATAAAACTTAATTATTTGATTTTGGTATTGGAAGAGACACAAAAATAAATGAAATAAAAATTTCAGACAGTATCAAATAAATAGTGGAATAATATCCAATAAGGATTTTATTTCAAACAGTTAATCTAACTGTCTGTATTTGGTGAAAAAGAAGGAAAAATGCAGACACCTCATGCTTTTAAGTGATTGTTATGTTAAAATTTTAAATATAGTAGAATATTTTTAAAAATTCAAAGCATGAATGATTTTGATATAGTCTTTCAGAAAGAAAACAATTTATACCATAATGTGAATTTCAGAAAAGAAATGAAATTTGGAGTAAATATTTAAGATGTTTATACTAACGACAGATTTTGTAGAAAGACAAAGGAGAAGTTAAACAAGGGTACAAGTGAATCTTTCTAAAAGTAGAATATAAATGTCTTGACACAATAACTAAGAAAATGACATAAAGACTATGTTAACCAGTTTGATAAAAATATTTCAAATTGTTTATGAAAACTCCACACTGTACCTCATGATTGCATTAATGTACACAGCTATCATTTAATAATATATATATATATATATGTTTACGTAATCACAAATAGAAATATGTGGGTAACAAAGAACTTTTATAGATAATAAGCAAAAGGTACCCCATAGGGAAAATAAAAGGAAGTCAAAGAACATGAATAGTGGGTATACTGAAAAGGGAGCTACAAATAGTGAATGATAAAATAACCTTAATTTTCTTAATAATTAATTGCAAATAAAGTAGACATACACATAGTCCCCTATGAAAATATTTGTAGTATTTATGAAAACAGAAATTTTGTTTATATTTTAAATAAGACAATTGAAAAATAACCTTTTTTTTTTTTTTTTTTTTTTTTTTAGAAACAGAGTTTCACTTTGTCACCCTTGGTAGAGTGCTGTAGCATCACAACTCACAGCAACCTCCAGCTCTTGGGCTTAGGGGATCCTCTTTCCTCAGTCTCCCGAGTAGCTAGGACCATAGGCGCCCACCACAATGCCCAGCTAAATAAAGCAATTGAAAAAGAATTTTGGGAAAAAGCAGTACAAATCTGAATATAGATTTGGTATTAGCAGATAATAAGATATTGTTATTTTTCATCAGGTTTGACAATGATACTGTGATTCATAAAGAAATGTCCCTGTATGTTGCAAACACAAATGAAAACACTGTGGGATTACATGCCTTGATGTTAGAATTTTATTAAATACTTCAGAGAGAATAGATGAAATGAGAAAACGGCCAAATGTTAATGTTATATCTATGTGATAGATATATGGAGGTTGATTACATTATTCTCTGCACTTACATGTCTTTGAAATTTCTCATAATAGAAGGTTAAATAAGATAATTTGTACTATAAAAGTGAATCAGTATGTGAAGAAATAGACAATCTCATGTATCTATTAGCTAAGCCAAATAGGGTCTCCTTTATTCAATCCTCATCCTAGTTGACATAAGCAGTCTTCACTACTGTTGGCCAATTATTCCTTCATAAGAGTTATTTGCCTTAGCTCCTGGAGTACTAGTCTGTTCTGGAGATCTTCTCACCTCTTTGAATATTTCTTTTTGGTCATTCAAAGTAAACACATTCAGCTTTACCATAGCAATAACTACTATCAAGTTTTCCTAACTGCCCATGCTTCTCTATCAATCAACTTCCTAGCAAATAAAGAGATACTTTCAAAACAAATCTTCTACAAGATATTGCTCCATGTTAATAAACCCTTTATTGGTTTCCTGTTGCTTTGTGTCTGTTCCTACTGCTTATTGTTCTTGGAATACAGTCCAAAATACTCATTACATTCTACAAGGCCATTAACATTACATATCAAAATCTACATACGGAACTTAAAAAACAAAAAACAAAACAAACTCAGAAACACTTCCTGGGAAAGGTAGTATGTCAGCCACAGTCCCCCCAAACAGCAGAGGAGACACTCCATTTAAGATAATTTGCAGAGTGCTTAATTACAAGGAATCTAACAGTGAAGTCCTGCAGGCCCAAGCAAATCACAGGAGATTGTGCGGGAGCACAGGGTCAGTAGCATCAGTGCTGTTACCACCTTGGATGGGAAAAGATGGGGATGGGAGAGAAACCTATAAAGAAAAATTTACATTAAGCTGGCTACCTTGGAAAAAGCATAAGTCTCTCTCTGTCAAGGGAAAAATATAGCCTGAATCAACATTACCAAAAAGGAAAATGTATGCTCAACCTTGTTAATCTCCATTTCTTGTTTCTCCCCATTAGCTAAACCCTACAGAAGGCCAGGAGGCCTGAGAGCTTTATTATTTACCCCAAGTGGGTCAAGCTCCATGGCAATGAGAAGGATGGAGATGGGTGGGAAGTCTTACAGAAGGACAAGTGAAAATATATGATCCAGATAGGGAACAAAATATGTGAACAGAAGTTAAAGGGTTCATTTCAAAAAGTAATGAGACATATATCTAGATAAGAGGAGTCGAGGAGAGCGTGGAAGTCAGCCAGATACACGTGTGGACAGATGCTTTATTCCTTAGGCATCAGCAGCAGCACATTAAAGAGATGATATTCTTAGGACTAAATAAAAGAACATGTCACATAAATGAAGGAATTTGACTAACAAAAGGACTTTATTCTTTAAAAATAGGATGATAGACTAATAGGAAAGAAACTCAGGTCCTCTGGCATTCATAACAGGGAAAAAACGTTCAACAATTTAGGAGTAAAATTTCAGGAGTTATATGTATTAGTTTGGCTATTGCGGACAGGACAAAGAGAAAGCAAGGAAGTAGCCAGTTCAAGGCTCGAAAAAATTTCAGCATCTAGTTTAATATGGTGGCCTTAGGAATAGAAAGTGGTTCTCAATGCCACAATTATCTTCATTTAAGTATTTTTTGCTCAAGCATCACATCACAATCATGGAGCAAAACTTTTCTTAGAAGACTTTCAAAGCATAAAATCTACTTTAGGGCTGTGAGTACAAATTGTCAAATTGGCCTTTAGAAAACTTGTATTGGTTTACCCTTCTCGTCATTAGGTATGGAAGCATCAGTTTGCCCACTGATTATCATTGCTCTTTTTTCCCCCTCTATCTAATAGGCCATTGAAATTTCCTTCCAAGTACCTTATAATGTCCTACAAGCACATGTATTGCCACACTTGCCATATTTCTAATCTATGGGCTTGTCCTTGGTCTTCAAGTCTCTCTCACATAAGTAATTCTGTTCTCTCTCTAATTTTATCACATTCTTGGAACCTGGAGGAGAAGGTGATTAAAGAAATGATATTCTTAGGACCAAAAAAAAGAATATGTCACACAAATATATGGATTTGATTAACAAAGGGACTTTATGTTTTAAAAATAGGATGATAGTAGGAAAGAAACTGAGGTCCTCTGACATCCCTAATAGAGATAAGTAGGAAAAAAAATATACAGGCAACAAATGTCAGGGTGAGGAATGAATTCACAATTAGGAGTGGCAGGTCCTGTCTCTTGATTCTGATGACAATCAATCAATTTCCAGAAATATAAAGAAACAGAGGTTGACAATTGGCAATGAGTCTGAATGAGTTAAGCAGCTTCATGAAGTCTCAGGGTAAAAAAAATTCTGTGTAAAACTAGACAAGATTCTGATTAGAGGTCATTAGTTAGGAATGCAGGCATGCCCTAGAGTAGAAAAGAGGATAAAGTTGAGAGAAAAAGCTCCTGTCTGAGAATTGCATGCTGTCTCTAAACAAAACTAAAAGCCACAAATTTAGGTAAGACCAAAGAAGATGGAGAAGAGATGATAGAAATTTTAAAAAGTAATGAAGACTTAATTAGAGAGTACAGTCTTATGAGAAGAGGCAAATACCTTCACCATATAAAGAGAAATAAATTGAAACATTATAATATAAAAGTTAAGATCATTTGATATCATAACGAGAAAATAAATTTAATAGTCATATTGTTAAATGGTTACTTTAATTATAATTAAGAGACATGGTATCTTTCAAATAAATCGGTAACATCTGGATTACAAGTCTGCTCAATAAACACTTAATATAGAATTTAATGAAAGTTTTATTAAAAATCTTTCTTCATAAAAAATGAAAACAGAGGAAAAAATGTTAATAAAAGCAAAATGAGATGGGACTTGTTTGCACAGACCCAAAGTCCTCGTAAGCTCAGAAACTGTCAGTTAATGTCACTTGCACTCAAGACAAGTTATAAAGCCCTCTATGGAAATAGTTCATTGAAATAATTATATACTATATCATAAACATTATCCTGCAGGCTACAAAATTGTAATTTTGTTGACTGGGTTTTTGCCCATGGTCAATAACAGGCTATTAAACTTAGGATAGGACTCTGTGTGTGTGTTGTGTGTGTGTGTGTGTGTGTGTGTGTATTAGCTAAAGCCCTTGGAACAGCAGGTAGGGAATAAATACATCAGGGAGGGGCATCAAATGTGTCTATTGGTCAGATATTCAAATAGGTGAAAAAAACTAAGACAGGAAGTGTCATAACTGGAAATTAAACAGCAAAAGGACATCCCTTTCTCTGTGAGTTATTGTTGCAGGGTCCAGGTCTCCACATCTAACTTCTCTAGTTTGGGGCCACTTAGTCTTATGCCTAATCCCTCAACTGCTCTTCTGAGTGGGAAAGATAATGTCAACCTCCATTCTTTCTTTCATAAGAAGAAAGGCCTTTCAATCTGGCATCAGCCTATTTTGTATTAATTTCCTATTAATTTCTCGGTGTGCTAATTTGTTTTTCTTTGATCTTCACCTAGTCTTCATTCTCTTAAGCATCCCTTTTTTTTGGTAGAGACAGAGTCTCACTCTATCACCCTTGGTAGAGTGATGTGGCATCACACAGCTCACAGCCACCTTCAACTCCTGGGCTTAGGCGATTCTCTTGCCTTAGCCTCCTGAGTAGCTAGGACTACAGGTGCCTGCCACAACGTCCAGCTATTTTTTTGTTGCAGTTTGGCTGGGGTGAGCTTTGAACCCACTGCCCTTGGTATTTGGGGCCAGCACCCTAACCACAACCACAGAGCAACAGATGCCACCCTGTCTTAAGCATTCTTATCTCTGGTTGAATGACTGTAATTGCAGTAACCAGGTGTATTTAAATTGGCCATCCAACACAAATACCTGCTAATGCCAACCTGCTCTCCTGCCTCCTCTGCTCCACTCCCTTTTCAATTCTATTTCCAGCAAAGGGCATTCTGCTCCTGTTTGTGTGATCTGAAAATGGCGGAATCAGAGGATAAAAAAACATTAGAACAGGAGACATTGGAAAACATCCACTTTTTATATTAGAAACTGATTTCTCTGTTAATATACAATTCCTTCAGTTGGTACTGGTTATCTAGAGAGATGAATTGATAAATACTTTAATTGATAAGTCTAAGTGATTGACAAACTTTACATGTACCCAATGGAAAAGAGTTCCAACATCATGTAATAATCCCTGGTTTAGTCATGGAATACCAGAGTGATGTTTCTTATGCTGGAAATGACACACTCTGGTTTAAACCACCCTGCTTCTTTGTTATCAGTTGAAGAGTCTAAATTATTCACATAACTGGCCTTCAAACCCAGCTAGTGAATGAAAAGTCAGATTTTCTTAGTCTTGGAAACCCAGTGTCCAAGTATCAAAAACAATCTAATTCAAAGAGTCATATTATCTTGACTTCTCCCCCTTTTTTAGCAAATAATTTTCACAGTTCCTTCAAACTTCCCCTTCTGTATCCTTACCCTTCTCAGCACATCAGTTCAGTCTCCTTTCTTCTCACACAATCCTTCAGGAAAAGCCTTGCTAACCTGGTTCCTTGTCTCTCATTTATTACTATTCCAATCAGTCCTGCTTTCAGCACTGGATAAATCTTCCTAATGTACTACTATCATAATCTCAGTCTCTAGCTTTAAAAACAGTCAACAATATAAATAGTCCCAAGGTAAAATTCATTCTTCAAATCACATTTCAAGTCCTTTCACGACCTCAGACTACCACTTGGGAATATGTGTTTCCTACTGTGATCCAATATACAACATATTCACCAGCTATTTGAATTTTGTTATACACCAGAATATGGCATTACAATTCCTATCTAATAACACAATTCATCTGTTTTCTCTGACCAGTTGTTGGCTACTGCCTCTCCACTTTTTAATAGCTTACGCTACCTCACAATATAAGCATCTATACACATGGATTCACAGTTTACTTACAAGTACATATCCAACAAAATCTCATCAGCGGTGCAGGAGCCAGCTAAAATAATTGGAAGACTGAAGCATTACACAAGGACTTTGGAATATGAAGCACCATGAAGAATGTTGCCCAAATGTATTCTTTACATAATAAGAAACACAATAAATACTTTTCTGATGACAATGTTGATATCAAAAGATTGTAGTTACTCAGTTTGACCATAATTCTGTTAGCTTGAAGTATATCTACATACTGATTTTCTCCTAAAATCGACACTTTTGAATCCCTAGCCAATTCTTTTCATTACCTCTGAAATTGATCAATTTCATCCCTGGCTTCTTTGACAGTCAACAAGAAAATTGAATTGCTTTTGAACAAGTAAATGGGCTCCCACTCCTTTTCCTACTTGAAAGAAAATACTTACTTGTAGCACAAATACATGTTCATTTCCACAACATAAAAATTCTTTGAAGAATTCACTCAACTGGAAAATATGCTGGGGGTAAGAAACTATACACAAGTTTGGAAAATGCATTAGGGTAAAAAAAATCTGACAGTGTACTTAATTTTTTTTTCTTGTATAAAAGACTGCTTTTGTACTAAAAGTTCTAGTCATTTCAGACATCTCTTTATCATAAGCCTGGGTAGAGTAAAGTTTGAGAGAATCTACACTAGATCTACTTCCTAGATGTATTCCTTTAATGTTATTTATTCTACATTGTTTATGTTTTGATTAATTCCAAGAGAAAATAAAAAATACTATTAGTTAAAAGTATTTAAATTCTGGGTGCATATACATAGAATACCACAGTTTATCTGTATCCTCAAAGACCATGTTCAATGTCAACTAGATCCTTCAGAAAGCATTCTTTAGAAAATAAACCTTGATCTTTTATTGGTTATTGTCAAAGAATCTGCAACATGGCCTTGTACTGTGTGACTCTTCTCCCTGGAAGAGACCATTCCAAAAGGATAACTCTCTCTGATAAACTCACTCTGTCCTATAGTGACCCTGGTTTTATATGTCTCACTCCATCAACCACATTTTCTATTGCAGAGAGTCCTGTGTTTTAAACTAGAATCCAGCTGTGTGTGGTGCATTTGCCATTAACTCAGGAGTCGTGTCCCTCATGTGATCATTGAGTATTGCTCATCTATGGTGATAACTTTGGGAGTGAAGAGTTGGTTTAGGAATTCCAACTTCAGGAATCTATTTATGTTTTCCAAGTGGAAACTGCTTTAAATCATCATCAAAATAACGCTTACTCTAAACTATAAAAAATTCAGTAGTGCATGAAATGTAAGAAGACACTCCATATTAGCAATGAAGTTGTTTCACCTTCCTATTATTCATGTATTTACTAGAGTAGTGCTATTAATTTCCTTCAGAGCATTCTTTTACATTCACAACTTGGCTAACTGGTGCAAGAGGACTTTGGCCTATCTTGGCTTTTAACAGGCCTTCCTCACTAAGCTTAATCATTTCTAACTTTTGACTTACAGTGAGCAATGTGTGACTGTGACTCTCTTTCACTTGAATTCTTAGAGGCCATTGCAGGGTTGTTAATTGCCTTGATTTCTTTTTTTTTTTTTTTTTTTTGAGACAGAGCCTCAAGCTCTGGGTAGAGTGCTGTGGCATTGCAGCTCACAGCAACCTCCAACTCCTGGGCTCAAGCGAGTCTACTGCCTCAGCCTCCCAAGTAGCTGGGACCACAGGCACCCGCCACGATGCCAGGCTATTTTTTGGTTGCAGCCATCATTGTTGTTTGGCGGGCCCTGTCTGGATTTGAACCCACCACCTTAGGTGTATGTGGCTGGGGCCTTAGCCACTTGAGCCACAGGCACCAAGCCATAATTGCCTTAATTTCAATGTCACTGTGTATCAGGGTATATGAATGCTCAAGGATAGGGAAAGATGGGGAAATTACTGGTCTGTAGAATAGTCAAAACACACACAACATTTATTAAGTTAACTGTCTTAGATGGGTGTGGGTTGTGGTGACATGCAAAAATCACTATAGTAAAATCAAAGATCACTGATCACAGATCATCCTGAAAGATATAATAGTAATGAATAATTTAGAAATCTTGTGAGAATTATCAATACCTGATGCAGAGATACTAGGTGAGCTCATGCTGAAATGGTGCTAGCCGACCTGCTCAGTGCAGTGTTGCCTCAAACCTTCAATTTATAAATGCAATATCTGTGAAGTGCAGTAAAACAAAGCTCAAGAACATATGCCTGTATCTTTAATATTAATAATTTTATGATGATATAATCAAGGTTTGCCCTTTAAATGCTTAAAACTGCAGGCCGGCACCTATGGCTCCGTGAGTAGGGCGCCAGCCCCATATACCAAAGGTGGCAGGTTCCAACCAAACTGCAATAAGAAATAGCTGGGCATTGGGGGCACCTGTATTCCCAGCTACTCAGGAGGCTGAGGCAAGAGAATTGCCTAATCCCAAGAGCTGGAGGTTGCTATGAGCTGTGACACCACAGCACTCTACCCAGAGTGACAGAGTAAAACTCCATCTCTAAAAAAAAAAAAAAAAAAAACAAAAAAATTAAATTCTTAAAACTGCAACAGGTTTTATGAATATACTATAATTTATTTATTTGTTCTTTATTTCAGTAGAAAAGCACTACCTTTCTTCTCAAAACCATGCAAGCAAGAAGAAAGTAAAGTAAAATACTTTGCTTTATGACTAAAAAACTCACAACACAGAATTCCGTACTTTGAGAAAATATCTTTCAAAATTAAAGAAATATATATTTTCTCCAGTAAATATCATTGAGGAGATTTGTTGCCAGGACACTTGAATTGTAAGAAATGATAAACAAAGTTTCTTCAGGGAGAGAGAAATTGATAACTTGTTAAACTCAGATCTACACAAAGAAAATAAGAGCATAAGAGAAGCAATAAGTGAACATAAATACTTATTTTTCTTGTTCTTAATTGATCTAACCAGGTACAGTTTGTTCAAAATGATAGCAAAAAATGAATTTGAATATATATTTTCATATATAGACATATAAAATCTTATGTATAGGCAAAATGCAAAAAAAGATAATAATAAAAGGAAGAGAAGGAGAAATTTGGAATATTATGTTATAAAGTACTTCTATTACCCAGTAAGCAATATTACATTATTTAAAAATAAACTTGACTTAGTAGTAAATATATTTTAACTTTAGGAAACTACTAAAGAAAAAGAAAAACTGAAAACTACTAAGGAAAGAAAGAAAACATAATCATATACTATTTAGTTAAAACCACAAGTAGCAGAAAAAGTATGGAAGATAAAATGAAAACAAAAACAAAGGCAACAAACGAAAAAATATTAACAAACAGATTAAAAGAAAAGTGATGTACTTCTAGTGTCTTGTCTGGCATGTAAGAAGCTTAGAGGTCACCAGTCTTTCCTAACAAAGAGCTAAACAAACTCAAATATCAACAGTTGATCATAGGTCTAACAGAGAAATGATATCACAGGGCAAAAAACTACCACAAAAATTAGAGACATGAACATGTTGAAACAAAGAACAAAAATTTGCCAGAGCAGAAACCTGTAAGTGGCAACCCTTCCAGAAACTAGTGCTAGAGTAGGAAAAAATCTGAACTGTAATTGACAAATAACTTGAAACTCAGTATAGACAACTCTGAGAGTTAAAAATTTCAAGGGACCCAGTCATGGAAGAACCCCACATTTTTTTGTGGGTTTTATGTCCAGGAGACCTAATAGATTCCTACAGTGAATGTCACAGAAAATCTTATCTCTCTTCCAACTAGGAGAGAGGAAGATGAAATACAACAGAGAAATTTGAAATAACAGAGAATTTTGTTCTTCTTAATAACATTTGCCCTTAGGAGAAACTGTTTGGGCAGAGCTTAACCTTCTGGGGTTTTATCAGAGCCTTATCCACCTGGGGAATTACCTAATTCCAAACCCTTTAGCCATTCTGCCATATTTTAGGTGAGGAAAAAAAAATGGAAAGCACAAGTGAAGTTCATGTCATAGGGGCATAGGGTCACCTAAAAGCTCAGACCTAATAATAGGACTATAGAACTCTTCCTCCCCACCCACACCTTACCATTTCAAAATTAAAGGCCTATTTACTAAAGTACATATCCAGTACATCAACTCTGCCTTTCAACAAAAAAAAAAATAAGGCATATCAAAAGGCAAATGATACAGTTTAAAGAGCTTGAATAAACATAAGAATCAGAGTCACAAGTAGTAGAAATGTTAGAATGATCAGATCAAGAATTTTGAAAGCCTTATTACCTGAAGAAAATGATGAGTTTAATACATTTGGAAAGGAAGGCTTCATTTTTTACAAGGGTTGCAGCCTGTGGATGGCTATTCCAATGGGTTGAAAAGTAGAGCCTCAGCTAAAAGGCAGAAATATGTGCTTTGAGTTAGCCTTTATACCCTTCACACAAATTAATTCAAAAAAATCACAGGTCTCAAAGCAAAAGACAAAACTACTAAACTCCTAGAAAACCACGTAAGATAAAACCTAGGTAACCTAGCGTTTGATTGTGAGTTTCTACATACAACACCAAAGGCATGATCCATAAAAGAAAGAATTGCTAAGCTGGACTTCATTAAAATTAAAAATGTTTATTCTGTGAAAGATGCCATAAAGAATAAAAAGAAAATCCAAAGACTTAAAGAAACTATTTACAAAGAACATATCAGATAAAAGATTTGTATTCAAAATATTAAAAAAGTCTTAAATGTCAACAATAAGAAAACAACGTAATTAAAAACAGTCCAGGGAGGCAGTGCCTGTGGCTCAAAGGAATAGGACGCCAGCCCCATATGCCAGAGGTGGTGGGTTCAAACCCAACCCAGGCCAAAAACTGCAAAAAAAAAAAAAAAAATAGTCCAGGCACCTCACCCTACAACATGTACATATCATAAATAAGCCTATGCAAAGATGCTTCATAGCATATGAAATCAGGGACATGCAAATTAATGCAACAGAAAGCCACACAGCTATTAGAATGGCCAAAATTAAGAACACTGACAATACCAAGTGCTGTGTGGAAGGTGTAGAACAACAGAGGCCTCTCACTTGTTGCCTATTGCAATGCCTTTTTGATCATCAAAGAAAGATTAGACAAATATTTATCATAATGCTATGTAAATTATATTTCTGTCCCCAGAAATCAGCAAACTGATTAAGTTCACCATTACCACCCATCACCACATCTGATGACTTCTGTCTGCTCACAAGTCTTCGGTATTCACTCGACTCACTCCTGCTTGAGAGAACCTTCTCTCTTGACTTCTCTTGTGCAAATCTCTCTGATTCTCCTACGAGTTCTCTGTCTGAATCTTCTTCTTTCCTTCTAAATATTTCCTAAGGACTTCCATCCCCCCTCATGTTACATCATGTCTCATAACCTTCTGACTATCCCCAGCCTGGGCCCACCAAACAACAATGACGGCTGCAACCAGGAAATAGCCAGTCGTTGTGGCAGGCGCTTGTGGTCCCAGCTACTTGGGAGGAGGAGGCAGGAGACTCGCTAGAGCCCAGGAGTTGGAGGTTGCTGTGAGCTGTGATGCCACGGTACTCTACCCAGGGGGACAGCTTGAGGCTCTGTCTCAAAAAAAAAAAAGGCTTTTCAAGGCAGGTATCCTTACCTTCCCAGACTACAGCTCCAGCTCTCATATCTCTTCAGCATTCAATCTGGCAGCTGCATGGATATGTATAACACAGAACTCTATACCTTGCATCCTTGAAGTTCACAATTGCTGTTCAAAGTATTACTCTTCTACTAGCAACAACCCCTCAAAATTGTTACTGCAATGTTGGTTCCTCTCAAGTATTTTTCATCTTAATTTACTGTAATTATCTTTTTATATAGTTTGTCCTTAACAGTAGGCTATATCTTATTTTTGTTATGTCTATCTATCTATCTATCGATCTATCTTTTACTTAATACAGTATCTCACACATATCAAAAATGTAAACATATTTGAGTGAATGAGAGCCATGAATGGGCTGACTCACCAGTCCATTTGATTATTGCACATCAAGATGATTCCATATCAAAAAAGAAATCATGAGCAAACAGTTCAAAAAGTATTTATGGTGAATACCATATCCTGTTTGTCAGGGATAAGACTCTTTAAGGATCCAGACATGGATAAGGCATAGGCCTTGCCCTCGAGGAGCTCACAGTCTACGATGAGGTCTACAGTGTACTTTTTAGTGGATTTGCTTCAAGAGGAAATTATTTTCTGTTACAAGAGTCACTTGCACTACTAGGAAAGATGTCTTATTTAAATCCTCAACAGAATTCCCTTCACATAAATGACAACTTGGGGAAGTGCTTTACTTTGGAGTGTATGCCTGGATTTTGAATTTCAGCTTCCCCTAAGCCCAGGTCTGCAGATGATAGTGCATTGATTCTCACATCAAAAGGAAGGCAAAGCTATACATACTTAACCTTTGTAACCAGCTACTGCTGGAAAAATAATAACTAAGTCTTAGGAGGGGAAATGAGTTGCTTGAAATTCTGCAGTTCTTTTAATCTTGTGAAGAATGAGATATAAATCAATAAATAACAATAACATCAAGAGGTGGAATTACATTTTCTATCCACTTAAAAACATTGGAGAGAAGTGGTTGGTTCTGACAGCTTTTTTCCTTTAAAAGTAATAACAGATAAATTCTTTGCTTCTGGAACTAGGGCATGAGTTTTGTCTGGGTTAGTAGTGTCCTTTAGTAGGTTGGAAATAGTCTAACAAAAATAAATTGAAAAATAAGTCTGCATCAAGGGAGTTTTTTTCTGAACTTTCCTAAATTAGAAATATTTACATTTTTACAACCATGTTTTACATAGCTACACAAAATAGATATTTATTCAAGAATTGTTGGAATAGTTAGAACCTTAGAGGTAAAGTACCTCATTTTCACTAAGGAAAAACTGAGTTATCCAAAGCAATATAGCTACTTTTTGGCATTATTGTATTATCACTTTGACCCAAGTACAAAACTTTCTCCAAAGGATATTATTGAGCTTGGTCCCAAATCAATCAATTTGTCTCTTTTGTAGTTAAACATTTCCCTGCATGCCAGAGGTATTTCATTTATTTAATTGAGAATTGTTGAGTCCTTTCCCCTAATGGCTTTGATTTAAAAGGTAATGAAATTTATTTTTATAGGACAAGGTATTATCACACTGCTTAATTTCAGTTGTAACATAATTTGCCTAAATATTCAAATGGAAAGTATTTAGTGGATTTTTGTTCAGAGGTCATCAATATATGTTTCCTGCTTGAAGCGAAATGTTTTTTCATTTAATACCTGGAGTTTTAAACTAGAGATTTGAGAAATAAGGCAAGGAAGAGAAGTGGCTACACCATTTATGTCCCTGAAAGTAGAGTTTTAGGGTAGTATAAATCCTGAGACTCAAAGGAGAACAAATCAGGAGGAAGAAAGGATTCACCAGTAAGTTAAATGGAATGAGTTGTAAGCAATAAATATAGTTAGAATTACATCATTGACCGATGAAAACTTTGTTTAAATTATTGAAAATTAGATCAGGGCAGATACAATGGGGAATACCCTGCAATGACTGCCAGGGTTTGGTTTTTGTAAAAATGTAGTATTTAGGGGCTACTGATCTCTGTCTCAAATCCTCTTTATCTTATAAACTGCTTTTGTCACCAATAATGAGCAAAACAAACCTAGAATTTCCAGATTCTTTAATTTGTGATATCAGTCTTCAAGTAGAGAAAATCTTACGTGGATACTCCATTTGGCAAATAATCCTTTCAAAGAGATATAAACAGATAAGGACAGCAACTTAACAGCAATAGACATGTAAATTAAAGACTAGTGCATCCTGATCTAATTCCCTTTTTTATGCTCCATGGGTCATAGATTTGGGTTAGAAACAAATGTGTGACCTAAAAATTGCTCCCCTCCCCATCTTCTTATTGTATGTAGTAATATAAAACTCAGAAAGTCACCATAACAAATGAACACTTGCTGAATTATTATAAAGCAAACACTGTTATAACCACCATTCACTTAAACCAAGGGAACTAGCCAAGTGCCCAGAAGCTTTCACACCATCCCCAATTAACCACCTACTCCCTTAATGTTTGCTTCAGTATTGCCTATAGTTGCATGCAAAAATAAATGAATGAATGAATGGATATTGCTGAAAAGGAGAAATCATTAATAAAATAAGGTATAGACATTTGGTGGACTGGTATAGAACAGTTCTCACAATCTACAGAACCACTGGAATAATCCCGCATTTGTAAATGTGCACACACAGTCCTCGCCTCCCGAGGTGAGGGTGAGCAAAACAAACAAGAATCATGTCCATTTAGAGCTGAAATTTGAATGTGAGAAACAAAACACAGGGAAACAAAATTAATAAGGAGTAAAATTCCAGTTAATGGCCAATACCATGGAGCAAAATAAAACAAAATGAGGAGATGAAGATGATAAAGGGTGCTGCCCAAGGGAGGGTTTTCAGAGGCATGAGTGTTTAAATAGATCAGAGTGAGGTTGAGAAGAGAATTCCAGTCAAAGAATCCTTGAATAAGAGCAAGAAGGTCAGGGAAGGTAAATAATAGGAGATAAACACATAGGGCAGAAAATGTACTCACTAGGGTCTTGGAAGTCATGGTAGAGAGTCTGGATTTTATTTTAGTTGCATTGAGAAATCACTGAAGGATTTGGAGCAAGAAAGTTAGCCATCATATTTATGTTTTGAAAGATTATGTTGGCAGCTAGGAAGAGGAATAATATTTAGGAGGCCTCTTGTAAGCTTGGAGAAAGTTGATGTGGAAGAAGGTTCAGCATAGAATGATATGGAGAAATCTTCAAGGTATAGTGTTTATATTTACAAAAACAAAACATTTTAACATCTGATTCTAGTTATGTAAAAATACCAAAATTAGTACGTTTGAACCACACAATATAATGTTGTCTGAGTGTGTGTGTGTGTCTTTTGGAAGAGACGTGGAAGGCAACTCACCAAACAAACAACAAAATTAACTCTGGAGAATAAAGTGTTTGACTGTGGGAGGGGTGATTTTTCTTCTATTTTTATTTTTGTAATAATTATTCATTTGTTGATTGCATATCTCAACTAAGAATTATACAAATTATAAAGCTGAAATAAGTAGTTGGGGAGTTGTTTATATAAAAATTATGAGGAATTTTTAAGACAACTATCTTAAAAAAAACCCAACAAATATTTTAGAGAATCAGTGATTCTGGAGACTGAAGTTATTCTAATCATTTTAAGTTTGTAAATTTACTCCTGAATTATTGGGACAGGTTGTTTTGTATGGACATGGAAGGCTATCTATTATATGGAAGATGAGTAGGATGTGGAAAGGTGTGGGTGCACAGGTCTAGTACAGTTCATGCAGAAATTTGATGTGTGAATATGATCTTTAACTGTTAAATAGACAGTGGAGACTTCATTCAGGATAGAGGCAGGTGGCTGGAGCAATTGTCATACCTGGAGAGGAAGGAAGGGCCTACTAATCCTCCAGTCAGATCCCAGGCACTATAGGATCTAGAGGGTGCACTAGAACAACCCAAGCCTAATTATCAAGTCATTAGCTCAAATCTCCATTGCAATTCATTCTCTTAATGGGCTTCCCGGGAGACTCAAGTGAGGTGGGCATGTTCATTAAGACTCAGGTCTTGTAACTCTCAACTATCCTCAAAATATTTCCATAGTGAGGTCTGAACCATTTGGAAGGCCCAACCCAGACACTATAAAACAAGACTCTAGACCATAATCAAGGCCTTTTTGTTATAACAAAGGGCCCATTTGTTGTCTGTGGCAAATTTATCTTGCTCCTGTTTTGTTCTATAAACCTGTATCTTGGTCCTCTGTAAACCTAGCTTATTCTTCCTCAGTACCCTTCCCCTCCTGTTTGCCTTACTTTGATATGTCTGGTCTTTCTTGGGCAGAGAGGACTCCAGGAACCCAAACAGACTGCTGACCTAACTGCTGATGGAGAACAGCAGCAAGGAAAAAAGCTACTTTTTTAAATTTGAGATTAATATGAGGGTACAAACATCTAGGTTATAGTTTTTGCATTTGTTGAGTCCCTCTTGTAGTTGTATCCAGCACTGGCACAGAAGAAGAAAAAGTTACTTTTAAAAGTCCAGAGTTTGGAAGAAGGAGAATCCTAACCTTGAAACCCTACTTCTTTGTTTTCTAAGGGGCTGATCCTCCAGAAGTCACTTAACCTCTCCAAACTTCCATCTTCCTCTGCTAAAATGCAGCTGACCATTTCTACATAATAAGGTGATCATAGGAATAGCAAAAGGGAGAGAGTGAGAACAAATATTATTATTCATAACCACAATGGACTATAACAGCTTCTACCTTCTTAAGGTAATGGTGTCATTTCTCTCTGGAGAGTAAACTTTTGTTTAGCAAAACAAAACAACGGAACATTTGGCTGTGATATTGGCCTCAAAGCATGGTAAAAAAGAAACAGTTGTGAAACAAAGGAGGACTAAATCATCATATGTAATAAACTAGAATTTGCAAGTTTCTAGGAGTGGAGAGAAGCACTGTACAGGATAAGTAAGGTGGGCCCATGTAGGCTTTTACCCAGGGAAAGTAAGAACCAGTTTTAATCTGTTTGCTTACTGCACTACTATGTGACATCCTCATGCCTGGTACCCACAAATCTCAGCATAGAACAACTCCAGATAAAGCCTTCAATTCTTGGTACTCTGGCAAATGAATGCCTGGGAAGGTATCTATTTGAGAGGACAAACAATAAACAAACTGTAACTATACAAGAAACTCCCTAGGAATTTTGGCCTTCATTCTACAGGTGTAAGAGTTTCTCACCAGTGATCTCAAGTCTCAGATTACATCTGAGTTTCATCAAGGTAGTTGAAATATTAAAGGTAAAGCATGGTCCACAATGTCAGGAACAGAACACGTGTTCAATGCATATTGGTTCTGACTGACCTGTAGAGCAGTGCCTGGAACCATGGCCTCATTGGTTGGGATCATGATCCTACTTTAGCCAGTAGTGTCAGCATTTTATATTGCTGTGGAGAAGTGTACTAAATTGGGGCTCAGTTTCCTTAGCTATAACATCTGGATACTGATTTAATATATATCTTTTGTAAGAATTAAATAAAATTAAAGGTAAAGCAGTGTTAATTAGCTTAATTCAGCCATTCCATTCTACATAAGTAAGGAATATCTTCCAAAACATGTTTGACATGATTATAGACAATTTTGTCAATTTCAAAATATTAAAAAAAATTAAGAGCCGAGACAAAAGAATAAATTATGTAATATGTTTAAGACAATTGTATATCTCTGATTCTATATAAATATACCTCTGACACTCACATATATTTTATTGCAATATCTTCCATACAAAGACAGTTCATTGTTTTTCCATCCTCTTGGCAGAATTCTACAAAGGACTAAATATGTGAAAAGTGACTTTTTATTCAAGCCGTTTACCATTACACAAATGTCTTTATTTTTATGAGTCTTAGGTTGCCTATTTATAAAAATAAAAGTTTATCTCAGAAGAAAGGCTTGGTCCTTCTCCGTTTGGTAGTTGACTCAACATTATGGGAGTCAGAATAGGGATAGAGTATGGGGTGCTGCTCGGCCTTGAGGGGAATCACAGTGACAGTCATGGCCCCTGGGCAGTAAGTAATGAGGAAACCAGAGCTTCTGAAAGTTTGAGTGGATTAAAACTTCTGATAGAAAGGAGGTAAGGGACGGGCCAGTGCTTAGGTGGGATAGAAGACAAATTCTTAATTTTGCCAAAGACTTGCATGTGATAAATGCATATATATGGATATATGTGTATATATATCCAGTATACATATATATTATATATATACTGTGTGCGTATATGTGTATTCCCCTTCACACTTGATATACTAACAAAGAGATGAGACTTCCTTATACTAAAATACTGGCAATAGCAAAGGAGAAAAATGAGTATATTTGCAATATCTTGTATGCAGAATTGGCAGACCTTACTGATGCAATAGGTTGTGGATGCAAGAAAAAAAATGGCTCCAGGATGGGGCTACATTTCTGGCTTAATCAACAGAGTATTGGTTGATGCCATTTAATTAGGTGGGAAAAATTAGAAATGAGAAAATTAAGACTTCCATTTTGGTTCACTTAATTCAAGATACAGGTGTGACTTCCAAATAAAGAAATCAAATAGCAGTTTAATTAAAAAAAAAAAACTCCTCTGGTATATAGAAACCTGACTTGATATAAAAATATTCT
Source organism: Galago senegalensis (assembly GCA_963575145.1). Classification (NCBI taxonomy): domain Eukaryota; kingdom Metazoa; phylum Chordata; class Mammalia; order Primates; family Galagidae; genus Galago; species Galago senegalensis. The sequence continues at coordinate 31,136 of CAUYTI010064506.1, forward strand.
TCCTGTTGTGGTCCACACATGGGTAACATTTAAAAGCCTCAGGAATGTATGAAATTTCAAAGCAAAGAGAAGAGGCCCTTGCATCAAAACCAAGAAATCAGAATATAAAGAGGGAAACAATGAGAAATTTATTAAGGTGAGTTGCCAAAAAATGTAGGTGACCACTTTAAAAAGGTTAGAGTATACTCCGCTCAGTGGCATGCAGCTGAGAAGAGGAGTTCGGTGGGGATACAGAAGAATCAAGTGATTTTTGAACATGGAAGTTACTGTTGTTCTTATAAGAGCAGTTTAGGTGATATCTTGAAAGAAACCCTTTCAGTGAATTATTGGTAAAAACTTATTTTTGGTAAACATAGACATATGTACAGAGGTGAAGTTTGATCATTTTAATTTATTACAGTGTCATTTTTTTAATTTACTTTTTTATTTCCAATCAAGATCAATGTAATTAGATTACATTGTTCGCATTTGTAAGGTCAAGTTTAAGTTGTGGCTGTGTCCTTCACACGAGAAGTATATGATACACCTGTTCCCGCTGGGAAGGAACCACTTGGCCACCTCCCTTTCTCCCCTTCTGGATTTCACTGAGTTTCTCCCATGTGAGAATATTATTACTCTACAAGTTTCAAATAAGCGGTAAGTACCTGTGATGCTTGTTTTTCCATTCTTGTGATACTTAGGAGAGAGTTCTCCAAATACATCCACATTGTAACAATGGATACAAAATCTCCATAATTCTTAGTGGCCGAATAGTATTGGTATACATATACCACAGTTTACTAATCCACTCATTGGTTGATGGATACTTGCAAGGTTTCCACGTCTTTGCAACTATACATTGGGCCGCTATAAACATTTGAGTACATATGTCCTTATGATAAAATGGCTTTTTTTTTTCTTTTGAGTAGATACCTAGTAATGAGATTGCAGGATCAAATGGAAAGTCTACTTTTAGTTCTTTGAGCTCTTCCCACACTTCTTTCCATAAAGTCTGTACTAGTTTATAGCCCCACCAACAGTGCAGGAATGTTCCCTTCTCTCCACACTCACAGGAGCATCTGTTGTTTGGGGACCTTGAGATATGGGTCATTCTCACTGGGGTTGGATGATATCTCACAGTGGTTTTGATTTCTCTTATAATTAGAGACAATGAGTGTTTTTTTTTTTTCTGAGTTTGTTGGCCATTTGTCTGTGAGAAAAGATTTGGTTTATGTCTTTTGCCCAGATTTTAATGGGGTTGTTTACTTTTTTATTGTTGTTGACATTCTTGATTTACTTAAGTTCTCCATAGACTCTGGTTACTAGCCCTTTTTTGAATTTCTAGGATGTAAATGCCCTCTGCCATTCTTTCTCTGTTTTGCAGATTGTGTCCATAGCTGCACAAGACTTGATTTATTTTTTTCATCGCTGTGATACTTTTTTTTTTTTTTTTTTTTGAGACACAGCTTTAAGCTGTCCCCCTGGGTAGAGTGCTGTGACATCGCAGCTCACAGCAACCTCCAACTCCTGGGCTCAAGCGAGTCTCCTGCCTCTGCCTTCTAAGTAGCTGGGACCACAGGCACCCACCACAATGCCTGGCTATTTTTTGGTTGCAGCCATCGTTGTTGTTTGGCGGGTCCGGGCTGGATTTGAACACACCACCTTAGGTATATGGCTGGCACTGTAGCCACTTGAGCCACAGGCACTGACCCATTGCTGTGTTACTTTTAAAAGTTTTTCCTGGCTTGGCGCCTTTGGCTCAAGTGGCTAAGGCACCAGTCACATACACCTAAGGTGGTGGGTTTGAATCCAGCCCGGGCCCACCAAACAACAATGATGGCTGCAACCACAAAATAGCCAGGCGTTGTGGTGGGTGCCTGTGGTCCCAGCTACTTGGGAGGCAGAGGCAGGAGACTCGCTTGAGCCCAGGAGTTGGAGGTTGCTGTGAGCTGTGATGCCACAGCACTCTACCCAGCGGGACAGCTTGAGGCTCTGTATCAAAAAAAAAAAAATAGCTCTTATTTAGGGAGCCCTACTATAAGACAAGCATTTGCTGAGTGCTTTATATTTCTCAGCTAGTTCAATCCTTACAGTGACTATGATGAGGGAAATGTCTTACTAACACATGGACCAGTTATTTTGTGCTCACTGTACCAAATGCCATTACTGTACTTAATCCTCATAGCAACACTTTCACACAGAGGCTCTTATGATCCCCATATGACAGATAAAAACACTAATCAGGTCACTTATAAGACCTCATAGCCAGGAGGTGGTAGAACCATGACTTGAGTCCACATGGCTTGTGCAGACACATTTGGGCATGAAGTGGGATGGCCTCATGCTTTCCAGGCCAGGGAGGACTTTACAATGCTTAGCGGAATTTGGATAGGTGACATCAAGACTCAGAGGGTTGGCTGGCCACCCTGGTGTGCTCCTGGAGGCATCTCCATGGAACAGAGAGGTAGGGCTTTGGCAAACTATAGGGTTTGAGTTGAGTGTGGCACAAATTATAGTGGCTGTGTCCAGTTGACAGCAATGCCCCCTGTTAGGAATGTTCTGAGCCTCATGAGCACGCATGCACCTGCCAGTTAGTAGGGGAGTGTTAGCAGCTGTCTCAGCAGTCCCTGATTTAGTGCCCTTGGGCAAGTCATGTCAACCCTCTGAACTTCAGATCTCATCTGTAAACCGAGAAGCCACCCTTAACCTGCCTACAGATTGGGTGGACAACCTGACATTTGAGATCATTCTAATTTGAGAACAACTTTGTTGTTGCAAGATAGAGATTAGTAGCAGATGGGCATTTGCATACTCTTGCATTTGATTCTTAAATTATCCATTTCAATGTTTAAATGTATAGAATTGCCTGTGCTCTCCCCCTCTCTAGCTGCTAATGTCCTTTAAGTTTCTCTCATGGACCTCCTGGCCAGTTAGACTAGTTAATGCATGCACCTGCCCCACCCAGACAGAAGCCAGATGGGGACTGGGCATAGTGGCTCATGCCTATAATCCTAACACTTTAGGAGGCTGAGGCAGGAGGGTCCCTGGAGGTCAGGCCTGAAAAAGTGTGAGACCCATCTCTACAAAAAATAGAAAAAATTAGCTGAGTGTGGTGGTGTGGACCTGTAGTCCCAGCTACTCAGGAGGCTGAGGCAGGAGAGGGTCTCCACAGCCTGAGGTGTGGCATGCCCTAAGGCTAAGAGTTAGTTAATTCCCAGCAGATTGTGACAAGCATACCAGGCCACTTTGCTAAAAGTTTATTGTTTAAAAACAAAACAAAACATACTTTTGAGGAACTCAAAAGATAATACATTCATAATCCTACAACCCAAACACTGCTATTTATGTTTTTCTGTTGTTCCCCTCAATCTTTGTTTGTAGACAGTCTTTGTACTTGCATAATTTCCTGCTCTACTTTTTTTCCCACTTAGTATAGTTCCATAAATTGCCCTTTCCCTTTTAACTGACTGCATCCTGTTTCTTTGAATTACGTATCAATGTTCCCCTATTGTTAGACATTTGGTTTTCATTTCTCAGTGTTTAATCTTCACAAATTGTACTGATAAGGAGGTGGAGGCAGGTAGATTGCCTGAGCTCAGGAGTTTGAGACTAGCCTGGGCAAAAGTGAGACCTGGTCTCTACTAAAAATAGAAAAACTAGCAGGATGTCGTGGCAGATGCCTATAGTCCCAGCTACCAAGGAGGCTGAGGCAAAAGAATCACTTGAGCCCAGGAGTTTGAGGTTGCTGTGAGCTATGACATCATAGCACTCAACCCTGGGGCAACTGAGTGAGACTGTCTCAAAATAAAACCCCAACAAATTGTACTGATAAAACAACTTTCTTCCCTTGATTATCCCCTTTTATTTAGAATTCTTTCAGCTAAATTCTCAGGATTTAGCTTAAGTTGGCAGGAGTGGGATGATTAGGTCAAAAGCTGCATTGGTAGGGCTTTAATCATCCTCACTTTCAAGGGATGGTGTTGGGTAGCCAGTAGCAATATAGCATAGAAAGGTTCTTATTTGCCTGCTGCCTTGCTATCCCTGGGTCATTTGTTTTAAGACATTTTTCATTATTTATTGATCTTTGTAGATATAAGTTGAAACATTATTGTTTTAATTGACGCTATTTTTATTTATTTGACACAGAGCCTTATTTTGTCACCCTCGGTAGACTGCCATGCCGTCACAGCTCACAGCAACCTCAAACTCTTGGCTTAGGCGATTCTCTTGCCTCAGCCTTTCCAGTAGCTGGGACTACAGGTGCCCACTGTAAGGCCTGGCTGTTTTTTATTGCAGTTGCCACTATTGTTTTAACTGGCTGGGGCTGTGTTAGAACCCGCCACCCTTGGTATAAGGGGCCAGCATCTTACCCACTGAGCCACAGGTGCTGCCTGACACTTCCTTAATTGCTGGGGAATTTTTTTTTTTTTAAACAGAGTCTCACTATGTCACCCTCAGTAAAGTGCCATGGCATCACAGCTCATAGCAGCCTCAAACTTTTGGGCTCAAGTGATTATCTTACCTCAGCCTCCCAAGTAGCTGGGACTATGGGCATCCACCACAATGCCTGGCTATTTTTTGGTTGCAGTTGTCATTGTTGTGTAGCAGGCCTGAGGATGAGCTTGAACCCACTAGACTCAGTGTATGTGGCCAGTGCCATACTCACTGAGCTATGGGCACCAAGCCTAATTGCTGGGGAAATTACCTGCTTCTCCCAAGAGTTGGGATATGGGATGCCTTTGAGATGTTCTTGTTTCAACCAGCAGGCTCATGGTCAGCCAGTAGTTCTGTGCCCTCTTTTCGTGAGCTCAGGTGCACTGTGCATAGCATCAGTTGTCATACTGGTGCTCCCGTGACTCGCTTGGGGTGCTGGGCTTGTTGAGTTTTGTCTTTTCATGGTTTCTGCCTCTTCCTTCACTTCCAAACTATCTTCTCAGATGCCTGCCTATGGGATGCGAAGGATTCATGAATTAGAAAAGACCAAGCTGGCTCGGCGCCTGTGGCTCAAGCGGCTAAGGCGCCAGCCACATACACCTAAGGTGGCAGGTTCGAATCCCTAGCCCGGGCCCGCCAAACAACAATGATGGCTGCAACCAAAAAATGGCCAGGTGTTGTGGCAGGTGCCTGTAGTCCCAGCTACTTGGGAGGCTGAGGCAGGAGACTTGCTTGAGCCCAGGAGTTGGAGGTTGCTGTGAGCTGTGATGCCATGGCACTCTACCCAGGGGGATAGCTTGAGGCTCCGTCTAAAAAAAAAGGAAAAAAAAAAAAAGAAAAGACCAAGCTTGCTAAGACTGGGCCTAACCATTTGCCCCATGTGTGACCAGGTTCTGAGAGGGGGGACCTCCCAGGAGAGGAGTTCATAGACTTTGTGCTTGGACTTGGTGACTCCTGTTGGGCTGGTCAGGAGTCTTTGGCCCCCTGATCCTCACTGTGCCTTAGCAGGTCAGTGGGTTTGCCCAGTAATTGAACATGGTATTAGTGTCCCTCGACTCAGCTGAAACGTGCTCAGGTGCAGGCTTTATGGATGAGTCTACCCTAACCCCACTGCCCCTCTCAGTAACTGTTATCTGTTGCAGGGCTTCCTCCTGCTTTCTGCAAAAGAGCCCAGCACTAGGAGGACATGCCCAGCCCTGGTTTAAGTCCCCTTCAGCTGTGATTATTCCATCTGTGACCTCCTGAGAAGCGGTTGCCTCTGGTCATGGCTGATGAAGGCAGAGTTGGGCAGGGTTTAGTTGTCTACATATGAGTACACTGACTTCTATGTGGTATAAAAAATATATTTAAAATCTCAGTAGTTTAACTAATGACACATGTGGAGCTTGCCCAGAAAAATGTACCTCTCCCCTTTGAGGGTTGGGCTGGCCTCTTGTTGCTGGCCCCTGACCGCTGTGGGGCCTCTTTGATTCCAAGCCTGTGGAAAGCAATACCCTGGTGGTTGCATACCAGAGAATGGCCTGGCAAAGTGCTTCAGGGTGGTGGTGATGTTTCCCAGTTCCCCAAATTGAGTCCAGCTTCCTGGGGCCCAGCAGCTCCAGCAGCATCCTTCCCGCATTACCGCCTACACAGTTCATTTGCGCACACATTCCCAGAAGGGTATGAAAAGCATTCCCAGCAGGCAGACCAACCTGCAGAGAGGAAGGAGGGCAAAGGTCAGATCAGCAGGAAGGAGGTGATCCTTAGAATACTAGGGAAGAGGTGAGGCCAGGCTCTAGGTTTTGCTTTGTATCTTAAAGCTAAAGAGATTTAGGATAGGGGAGGAAAGAATTTGGAGGGAGATGGAAATGTCTCCATGGCAGAGGTCACAGAGCTGAGAAGCCCTTACTAGAAATTGTTAAGGGAGAAAGAAATAAAACTCCAGGCTCCTAGACTGGACCACGAAAAGAGTTAACTGAGCATTGATGTGAATGTCCCCAGCCTGGTTGTCCACAGCCTGGGCAGTTACCCCAGGCAGGTGATCAGCTTCCCATCCTTCTGAGTCCCTAAGGGCCACAGTGTCTGTTCCCATCTTCATCCCAAGGAGACCATAGATCACCAGGTCTCCTGCTGAGATCACACCTTTAAACAGTTGGCTGATTACTTCCCCCAGAGTTTTCACCCAGCCTGGGCCTTGATGTCAGTGGGTTTAGGGTACAGAATACCTCCCCATTATAGTAATAATCTTTTCTATTGATGCAGCATTTAAGCTAAGAATGGTAGGATTATTATTTATTTGGAGATTTGTTTGAGGTTACTACCTTACTTAGTAGAGGCTGGGAGGCTCTGGGAGTATAAAAGACAAAGACAGGGCTGTGTTCTGTGTGTTTCAGAGGGGGCACTGGATTCAGAAAATTGCAGTTTGCAAAGGTCTCTGGACAGGACTCTCATAAATTACAAGGCTTCACTGTCTATATGATATAAAATATTCTATGTTGTGTTTTTTTTTTGTTTGTTTGTTTTTGAGGCAGTCTTACTCTGTCACTTGGGCTTGAGTACTATGGCATTATCATAGCTAATAGCAACCTCAAACTCCTGGGCTCGAGGGATCCTGCCTTAGCCTGCTGAGTAGTTGGGATTACAGGTGCCTGCCATCATGCCTGCCTGATTTTTCTTTTTTTTTTTTTTTTTTTTGTAGAGAAAGAGTCTCACTATGTTGCCCTTGGTAGAGTGCTGTGGCATCATACAGCTCACAGCAACTTCCACCTCCTGGGTTTAAGCGATTCTCTTGCCTCAGCCTCCCAAGTAGCTGGGACTACAGGCACCCTCCACAATGCCCAGGTATTTTTTTTTGTTGCAGTTTGGTCAGGGCCAGGTTTGAACCCCGCACCCTTGGTTATGGGGCCAGTGCTCTACCCACTGAACCACAAGCACTGCCCTGATTTTTCTATTTTTTGTAGAGAAAAGGTCTTGCTCTTGCTCCGGCTGCTTTCCTGACTTGACTTCAAACAATCCTTCTTCCCCAGCCTCCCAGGGTGCTAGGATTGCAGGTGTGAGCCACCTTGCCTGGTTGTGTTGTTATTTTTAATGTTTTATTTCTTTCCTTTGTTCTTTTTTCCACCGTACTTCTGTTGAATGTCTTTCTCAAACTAAATGCTATGGAATCAAACATAATCTAGCTGGGTGGAGAGAGACTTAATGCAGCCCAGTGTGGTGAGGGCTTGGAGGCATCTGCACAGAGGTGTCAGAGGGCTGCCCACTGCCTGGGGTGGCTTTGAGGCTTTCCTTTTTGCATCAGTGACTCAGACTTCGTAACATGAAGGGATTGTGGTGAGTGGGCCACAAGATAGATTGGGGCTGAGAGATCTGGGTCCAAATCCTTGTTCTGCCACTTACTACCTGTGTGACCTTGGGCAAGTCACTTGCTCTCTTATGCCCTCAGTTTCCTCATCTGACAAATGGAGACAGAGGTTCCATTTACCCTTCCGAGTAGGAGAGGCTCAAGTGAGGGAATGTTTGAGAAAGCACATTGCAATGGTGGCAAACTTCAGATAAACTCTGACTCAAGCCCTCTTCTACTGCCGCCACCCCAACAATGAGGTGGTTTGTGGAATTTATGTCAAGGGCTTTATCAAGGATCTCACGGCACTGCATCAGGATTCCTCCTACTCCCACCTCCACCTCTGAAGGTGGTGATGAGACCATTTTTTTTCCTCACTCCTATTTCACAAGAAGAAAAGCCGAGCCCTAGAACTCTCTCATGCCCCACCCCAAAGGGAAGGTTGAGTCTTTGTTGTGGAAGTATTGAGGCCCTTTGACCTCCTGGCCCTTTGACCCCAGCCTCTAAAGCAGACTCAGAGTTACTCCTTCAGCACCTGGGAGGATGCTCCTAGTTCCAGCACCTGTCCTGGGTGGAGGTGGGGTAGGGGTAGGGTACAGGATAACCTCGCCCATGAGTTACGGAGAAAATAATGCACCAGCCTCGTCCAACACCTGAGGCCACAGCCAGCTCACCCTGAGCAGAGGGCACTCCAGCAGATGATACACTTAAATGGGCCATCTTATCTCAGTCTGTCTTTGCCCTTTCACCTTCTCCTCTTTTTGTTTTTCTTCATCTTTTTCAATGCCATTGATACATTGGAAAAACTAGGTTATTTGTTCCATCAGTGATCTTAACAGACTGCGTTAGAGTTGATTCCTTCCTCAGGGTATTATTTAACTTGTTCCTCTATCCCCTGTATTTTTTTTTTTTTTTTTTTTTGCAGTTTTTGGCCAGGGTTATATTTGAACCCACCACCTCTGGCATATGGGGCCGGCGCCCTACTCCTTAAGCCACAGGCACTGCCCTATCCCCTGTATTTTTTATTAACTGATAGTTAGATCTAGAGGAGATACCCTTCCTATTGGTGCTTTCCAACAGAAACGTAATATGATCCACGTACGTAATTTTTAATTGTCTAGTAGCCATGTTGAATAAGTAGAAAGAAATAGGGGAATTGACTTTATACATAATATTTGTATGTAACTCAACATATACATCATTTCACATGTTCACAGAAAAATTATTAATGAGATAGTTTACATTCCTTTTTTTTATACCAGTGTGACCTTTACACTTATAGCACATCTCAACTCATAAGCAGTGCAACAGTTGAAGTGAAATGCAATCCTATCAAAACAATAAAGGTGTGTTTCATGGGAAATGTTTTACCCCACTTTGGTTTTTAAATTAGAATTAATTAAAATTAAATAAAATTTTAAAAGTTAAATACATTTTAAAATTCAGTTCCTCAGTCACACTAGCTGTATCTCAAGTGCTTAGTAACACATGTGACTAGTGGCTACTGTGTAGGAGAGAATACACACAAGACCTTGTCATCCCTGCAGAAAGTTCTGCTGATAGTGCTAAACAAGAGGCTTATGCAGATGTAGGTTTGATTTTTTAGGTCACAGTATGTCAGAAGTGTTGCTGTGTACTTCCTATTGTATCACCTCATATCCAGTTCTACTTTTCATGATGCTGAGATTATCGAGCAGGTCCAGGTGTGCTTCTAGGCATTTTTACAGGAAGGGGAGAAGAATATTGATGTGTTTATTTAGGATGGACTAGGTGGCAGGGAGTGATTCTCAAAGCTGGATAGAGCTATTCCGGACATATAAGAATCATGTAAGCATACTTAATATGATATAATAATTGAGAGTTATTCTGCATGGGCTTGAATCCTGTCTGTACTACTTACTAGCTATGTGCCTGGGGGCAAGTCATTTAACCTTCCCGAGCCTCTGTTTCTTTAACCGTGAAACAGGAAAATACAATAATAATTTTTAGCTCCTAGGGTATTGGGATGATTAATTGAGCATGTTAAAGGATGTAAAAAAAAGTGTTCAGTGAATATTAATTACTATTATTACTATAAAAATACAGGTTCTAAGGCCTTGCTGCTATAGAATCTAATTTGTTGAGGTCTAATTCGTTGCATTTTAAACAGGGGCAGCACCTGTGGCTCAGTGAGTAGGGCACTGCCCCATATACCAAAGGTGAGGAGTTCGAACCTGGTCCCTGCCAAACTGCAACAAAAAATAGCCAGGCGCCATGGCAGGCATCTATAGTCCCAGCTACTCCTCGGGAGGCTTACGCAAGAGAATCGCCTAAACCCAAGAGCTAGAGGTTGCTGTGAACTATGATGCCACGGCACTCCACCGAGGGCAACAGAGTGAGACTCTGTCTCTAAAAAAAAAGAAAAAAACAAAACAAAAATAAACAGGTTCCCCAGATGATCCCAAGGTCCTGGATTCATTGCCCTGGATCTTTGCCTGAGATTTTTTTTTCCTGTGGTGACCTTTGGCCTTGTCCCAACCCCAGAGAAACACATGCTGCCTGTATAGCCCTGTATCTGTCAGAGGATAAACAAGCCCAGGAGGGTTGCCAGGTTTAACAAGTGAAAACCTATTTTATTTTGCAACGCTAAATGGGGTGGGGGTGGGGGTGGGTGTCTTTTTGCCATGTGGGTCTCTATTCTTGTCTCTATACATCAACCATAGAGTATAAGAGTGTGGAGTATGAAAAAAGTAGTATTCTAGCAGTTTTAGAGGTTAATGTAATTAATGTGGTCCTGTGTTTAAATTAGGACCAGTACTAGATTCTTTTGAATCTGTGAACAGGCTGTCTTTTATAATATTAATGAAAAGGTGCTTGAGGGACCAGCTTGTCCAATATTCTCATTTTGTAGGTGAGGAAACCAGGGCCTGCCTGGAGAAGGGAAGTGAGTTGTCCAAGGTTAGTGGCAGGGTAGGAACAGAACCTGGGTCTCCAGGGTCTGGCCCAGCATTTTTTCCTCTTTATCATCTGTCTTAGTCTACTCAGACTATAGTGTTCTGTCCCTGCCCCCTCCATTCATGTCTTTCTTAACTATAATATACCTTTATTACATCCCAATAGCTCTAAAACTTTTTTTTTTCTTTTTGAGACAGAGCCTGACGCTGTCCCCCTGGGTAGAGTGCAATGGCATCACAGCTCACAGCAACCTCCAACTCCTGGGCTCAAGCGAGACTCTGCCTCAGCCTCCCAAGTAGCTGGGACCACAGGTGCCCACCGCAACACCCGGCTATTTTTTGGTTGTAGCCGTCATTGTTGTTTGGCGGGCCCAGGCTGGATTCGAACCCACCACCTTAGGTGGGTTCCCCCATGGCTATGCTGGGCATTTTACTCATAGGTGCTGCCTGCCTCTAAGGCAGTTCTCTTGCCTAGGGGCCCCCCAGTTCTGCAGGGCATCCTTTGAAATCCAGGTGGAGGCAGACACCCACTCACCAGCTTTGATTGGCATTGAGTATGCCACACTGTTGCCCTCTGGGAGCCACACCTGGTGTGGCTGAGGAGTGTGACAACAGAATTTGGGGAGCAGAGCTTAAAATGTGAGGCAGCATGGGGCAATGAAGGCCCCTTCTTAGATATCATTTCTCCCCCTTGCCGCTGGCCTAAGGCTTTGTGATGAGAGGGAAATCCCCTTACTCCTTAAGATATCTGAAATGACTTCAAGGTCATCCGATGGTCTTGAACAATAAATCCTAGCTTTTGTTTAGATGGCTGACTAATTCCCTTATTGTCTTGATGACTAGCACCTGGTTTCCCTTAAGATAGCTGATCTTACTAATCTTATCAAACAGTGCTTGGCCACACCTTTGTTCTCTCCCAAACAGATTCATTTTTTCCAATATGAATAGGCTCAACATTTTTCATACTTTTAAGTTTTTATTCCTTTTGTTTTATTTTATTTTATTATTATTTTTGAGACAGAGTCTCACTCTGTTGCCCTCAGTAGAGTGCTGTGGCATCACAGCTCACAGGAACCTCCAGCTCTTGGGCTTAGGCAATTCTCTTGCCTCAGCCTCCTGAATAGATGGGACTACAGGCTCCCGCCACAAGGCCAGGCTATTTTTTGTTTGCAGTTTGGCTGGGGCTAGGTTCAAACCCGCCACCCTCGGTATATGGGGCTGGCACCCTACTCACTGAGCCACAGGCACCACCCTTTATTTCTTTTTGATTAACAATTCCATTTTTAATTCGTTTCTCTCTTTTTGCATTTTACTATATAAGCGGTCAAGAGAAATCAGGCCATTCCTTCAAAGCTTTTCAAAGCTTTGGTTAGAAATTTCCTAAGTCAGATATCCAATTTTATTGCTCATAAGTTCTACCTTTCATAAAACACTAGGACATAAACACAATTCAGCCAAGTTCTCTGTTACTTTATAACTGTTGCTGCCCAGCCAGAGTGATCTGCTGACTGCCAGAGAGAAAGCCAATATCCAGAGACAGGATGGTTTACAGCAGGAGAAAGAGTTTATTCTGCAAAGTGCTAAGTAGGGAGACAGATATTTCTCAAATCCACCTCCCTGAGAATTGGGGAGACAAGGTTTTTAAAGACAGTTTGGTGGGCATGGGGTTAGGCAACCATGGTCTGCTAATTGGCTGGTTTCAAGGCGGAACCATTGGTCCTTTGGTCTAGGCTGCTGTCTAGGTGGGTCAGTTACTGGAATGCAGGACTTTGGGTGGAGGGTCCAAGACTAGTTGAGTCAATCCCTTGGCATATATGTGTCCCTTATTGGAATGTAGGACCTGGAATATATCTCAAAAATTATTCCAGAGTAAAGAAGCAAACAGAGGTAACAGTGATTATTATCAAGCCAATGAGGGGAAAAGGGCTGATTGTTATCATTATTTTAGCTAAGCCTACTCCTTCTTTTTTTTTTGAGACAGAGTCTCACTATGCCACCCTCCGTACAGTGCTGTGGCATCAGAGCTCACAGCAACCTCCAACTCTTGGGCTTAAGCGATTCTCTTGCCTCAGATTCCCAAGTAGCTGGGACTACAGGCACCTGCCACAATGCCCTGCTATTTTTTGGTTGTAGTTGTCATTGTTGTTTGGCAAGCCCAGGCTGGATACAAACCCACCAGCTCTGGTGTATGTTGCTGGCACCCTAGCCACTTGAGCTACAGGCACTGAGCTGGCTTTTTCTTTTCTTTTCTTTCCTTTTTCTTTTTGGGGATAGAGTCTCACTTTGTCACCCTTGATAGAGTGCTCTCGCTCGTGTCACAGCTCACAGCAACCTCAAACTCTGGTTCAAGTGATTCTCTTCCCTCAGCCTTCCAAGTAGCTGGAACTAGAGGCACCCACTACAATGCATGGCTATTTTTTTTTTCTTTGAGACAGAGTCTCACTATGTCACCCTCGGTAGCTGGGACTATAGGAGCCTACCACAATGCCTGGCTATTTTTTGGTTATAGTTGTCGTTGTTTGCCAGGCCAGGGCTGGGTTCGAACCTGCCAGCTCCTGTGTATGTGGCTAGCACCCTAGCCACTGAGCTACAGGCACTGAGCCTTTTTTTAAAAATTTTTTTAGAGGCAGAGTCTTGCTCTGACTCAAGCTGGTCTTGAACCTGTGAGCTCAAGCAATCCATCTACCTCAGCCTCCCAGAGTGCTAGGATTATAGGCATGAGCCACTGTGCCCAATGTAGGCTTTTTCTTGTCTGCACCTCAAACCCTTGAGCCTCTCTACTTGTTATTTCCAAAGCTGCTTCCACATTTTTAGATATTTGTTACAGTAGCACTCCATGTTTGGTATCAATTTCTTCTCTTAGTCCATTCAAGTTCTTAATAACAAAGTAATATAAATGTGGTAGTTGATAAACAATAGTATTTTATTTCTCATGGTACTGGAAGTTGGGAATTCCAAGGTCAAAGTACTGGTGGATTTCCATGTCTGGTGAATCGCTGTAACTTCAGGTGATGAGAAGGGTGAATGAGCCCTCTGGTCTCGTTTAGCAGGGTAATAATCTCATTCATGAGTGGTCTCTGTCTTCATAACCTAATCACCTTCTAAAGCCCCCCCAATACCATCACCTGGGGGGGGGTGTTAGGATTTCAAAATATGAGTTTAGGAGGAGCACAGACATTCAGACTGTAGCATCATCTCACAGTGCTTGTTTCTGTCCTCTGCCATTGCAGGCCTGCAGAGTGGGAACAGAGGGCAACGTCTACGGTAACCAGGGACCTCAGCCTGGAGTCCGAGCAGTTGCCCTTCTGGAAATACCCTTAGGGAGATTCCTTCCCTTGTGATCCAAAAGAAAGAACACAGCAAATAGAAGCAACAGCCAGTCCCTGTTGCTGGTTGGATAAAGCCCATGACATGAGCTAGGGGGATTCTGCTCTCCAGGGTCCCTGGGGGAGTGTCAGGATCAGGGGTTGCACCCATCAGACTGGCCTCCTGACACACAATGCTGACCGGGCCATACCCTCCCTCTGGTGTCTTACAGCGTGTCTGGAGGAGAGCTCTTCGATTTCCTGGCCCAGAAGGAGTCACTGAGTGAAGAGGAGGCCACCAGCTTCATTAAGCAGATCCTGGATGGGGTGAACTACCTTCACACAAAGAAAATCGCTCACTTTGATCTCAAGGTCAGTAAGGAGAAGGGGAAAAGAACCAGAGTTTAGAAAGGGACGAAGGGGCCCAGACACCCCCCGTGTGGTGTCATTGCCAGGAGGGCCCCACCACTCGGTCCCTCCCTGGCCTTTCAGATGAAAACTCTGAGCTTTTGATAAAGAAATGCTGCGTGGAACGTGCCTGCCTCTTCAGTTCGTTCCACAGCTTAGGTTTTCTGCACACAGGAGCTGACTGCAAGAAGCTGATTTTTTAAAAAATTTATATAATTTAATTAATTTATTTATTTTGAGACAGAGTGTCACTATGTTGCCCTCAATAGAGTGCTGTAGTGTCACAGCTCACAACAACCTCAAACTCTTGGGCTTAAGAAATTCTCTTGCCTCAGCCTCCCCAGTAGCTGGGACTATAGGCGCCAGCCACAATGCCTGGCTATTTTTTGGTTGTAGTTGTCATTGTTGTTTGGCGGGCCCAGGCTGGATGCGAACCCGCCAGCTCCCGTATGTGTGTCTGGTACCCTAACTGCTGAGCTACAGATGCCCAGCCTTTTTTTTGGAGACAGAGTCTCACTTTGTCACCCTTGGTAGAGTGTTATGGCATCATAGCTCATAGCAACCTCAAAGTCTTAGGCTCAAGTGATCCTCTTGCCTCAGCCTCCCAAGTAGCTGGGACTATAGGACTACAAGCACGTGCCACAATGCCTGGCTTAGGCTGGTGCAAGAAGCTTCTTTTTTTTTTTTTTTTTTTTGAGACAGAGCCTCAAGTTATCCCCCTGGGTAGAATAGCTGTGGCATCACGCTCACAGCAATCTCCAACTCCTGGGCTCAAGAGAGTCTCCTGCCTCAGCCTCCCAAGTAGCCGGGACTACAGGCACCCGCCACAACGCCTGGCCATTTTTTGGTTGCAGCCATCATTGTTGTTTGGCGGGCCCGGGCTGGGGATTCGAACCCACCACCTTAGGTGTATGTGGCTGGCGCCTT
>CAUYTI010064509.1:0-10722 GCA_963575145.1 Galago senegalensis
CTTGGGAGGCTGAGGCAGGAGACTCGCTTGAGCCCAGGAGTTGGAGGTTGCTGTGAGCTGTAATGCCAGGGCACTCTACCCAGGGGGACAGCTTGAGGCTCTGTCTCAAAAAATAAATAAATAAATAAATAAATAAATAAAGATTCTAGCAAACAGGATACAGTGACACATTAAAAAAAAAAAAGATTTTAAGAAATCATCTAACTCAGTCCTTTTCTCCAGCTAGAGAGGAGCTGGGCTGTCCCACTGTGTATGTCTTAGCCTCTCAATGACTTCGTCCTGTAGGCAAAAGAGCTGCCCCTCCTGTCCCCATCCATACCACCCCCAGGAGTCTGCATAGAGGGACAGACTTGCACGGGACACGTCCCTCCCTCTGCAGCTGAGCCGTCTGTAGGCTGATGCTGACCTGTGGCTGTCCGTTGGCCATGGCTGTTCTGCCATTTGCTAAACTCACTCTTGTACAGTTTTTTTTTTTTTTAAGTTTTCACTCGTGCCCTGTGTCGTTCTTCTCCACTGATGCAACCGTTTACTGGAACACTATGAACTAAGTGTTCCAATAGAATTACCCAAGTGTCTGCTTTGGAAAGCATTTTATTTGTGTTATCTCTGCAAGACAAGTGGCAAAGCTCTTCCACACTCTGGGAGTCCAGACAGCCCCAGGTGGTGTGGGGAGGCAGAGTCCCGCCAAGAAGGGCTTGGCAGAGTCAGATGGAGAAGAGAGAAGAGCCCCTGTCCATGTAACCAACACAGGAGCCTGAGAAAGGGCAGTCAGTGGAGGGTCTGCTCGAGGTTTTCTTTCATGCCCAAGGATGTAACCTCAGACCCCACCCCCACCTCCATAAAAGTTTCCTAATTCTACTTGGAAAAACCCCTCCATTCTCAGTATTTTGCGGCTCACAGCACACTCAGGGAAATGCCTCTCCCTGCAATGTGGTGCGCTGTGGGAAGCTGGAGATGTCCTTTCCCTCCGGGCACTGTAGAAGTTCTTTTTCAAAGAAGACTTCAACCACCAGCATGCTTTCCAGTTCGCAAAAATATTTTTAATTTACATGCTGCCAAGAAAAGATGCGCTGCCAAGCAAGCGTGGTGGTGATTTAAATGCAATGGCACCTCTCAATAGGGGGCTGCACAAAGTCACACGAGCAGGGGCCGGCCAGCTCCCCTCCCACTCAGCAGGTACCTGCGTCCACGTCAGAACTGCCAGTGCCAACACCCACAGCCAGTTCTCGGTTTCGAAAAGCAGCCCTCTAAGGTGCACGTGACTTCTTATTGCTTAATAGAGCACTTTTTAAATAGGGAAAGTCTGTACTTTGGGGATTATCAAAGTACAAACAATAGGAAACAATGAAGGAGATGGTAAGGGCTTTATTCAGCTGGCGTCTTCTCAGGCCGGTTTGGCTGCCTCTACCTAGGGAGTCCTTGGCAGGACTGGATTACGTAGCAAGAGGTAAATGAAAAACCCTGGCTTCAATTCCTGTCCCACGAAAGACTCAAGCAGGTGGCAATGCCCAAGGCATCCTGGCAAGTAACTCTGTGAAAGAATGCCTCGTGTGCATTACCTCGGTGGTCCTCAGTGTCTCTGCAAGTTAAATGGCAGGTGACGGACGTTGTTCCCATTTTATGAATGAGGAATCGCCAAACGCCCCGTGCATAAGTATGGCCCACAGCCGGGTTCTGAGTGCAAAGCAAAGCTGGAAGCAAACCCACGTCTGCCCAACTCCAAAGCCGAGGTTTTTAGCTGTGACAGACAGTGTTTAGATGTCACACCCCTGCACAGAAGGCTGAGCTTTGTATCCTTAGAAAAGGACTGTTGTTATTAGAACCAATTTCCCAATGGGAGAAAACTGTTTGCTATGGCAGAAATTCTAAATATTAATATCAAGGAATAAATTCACAACAAGAGTTAGGGTTTCATGTACATTCTCTTTTTAATAGAGTTCTCTGGGTTTTCGGCCTTTGTATCTCTTTTCATCACAAAGCATTCCAGTAACCATATTTTTCTGTCACAAGACATCTATGACTACCTGGTTTAGTCATAGTTTGAATTGTTAATGTAGATCTCATTTATACTCTAAGCAGTTAAAAAAAACTCACTTTAAAGTCTTTGTCAGACTATTCTATTATTTTTATTCCATCTAGATAATTTTACCTGGTTGACTTGATTAGAAGAGATTTCTGTCATAAAGTTTCTTTATGAGTTTCTTGACAGAGTTTCACTATGTCACCTTAGGTAGAGTGCTATGGCATCATAGCTCACAGCAAACCTCAAACTCCTGGACTTAAGTGATTCTCTTGCCTCAGTCCCCCAAGTTGCTGGGACTACAGGCACCTGCCACAACACCTGGCTATTAAATTTGCATTTTCATATCCATTTTGAGTTGGAAGGATTTTCTATTTCTCTCTCTTTTTCTCTCTTTCTTTTTCTTCTTCCCCTCTCTTTTCCCATTTAATAGTTTTGTCATTGCCCTAATCTGGACCCACAGTTGTCCCAGTCCAAGACGAGACCTCTTGCTGATTGTTCAAGACTTCTGCTGGTATTTTATTATTATTATTATTAAATCATAGCTGTGTACATTAATGCAGTCATGGGGTTTTCTGCTGGTATTGATAATGGAGAAATCTCTGAGTCAGGAGCCAGGCTCTAAGCTGGTGGATTATTTTGTGTGTATGTGTCTTTTGTGTGTGTGTATGTGTGTGTGTGTGTGTGGTATTATTCATCATAAGTAGGCATGAGGTTTCATGCATTAAGTTTTCTCAACACCATCATCCACTCCCTTTGTGTAAAGTAACTATTTTAAATTGCCATTCTACTTTCCTAAAATGTCTCTCAGTAAATAATCTACAAATAAGTATAATTTTAAAGAAACATGTATGATGACATAGCTATCACATAAAAAGAAGGAATTTTATAATAATTTTATAACTTACATTATGTTTTCATTTTATAATATAAATTATATTTAAAAATTTAAATTTTTCAATACTCCCACCTTTCTCAGATTCTAATTACCACTCTTTACCACTACTATACTAGTAAAGAGTAAAATACTCTTTACTTCTCTGAGGTCAATATTTTTAACTTTCATATATGAGAACATATAGTAATTATCTTTCTGTGCTTGGCTTATTTCACTTAGCATAATAATCTCCAGTTCCATACGTGTTGCTGCAAATGACAGAATTTCAGTCTCTTCTACTGACGAACACTTAAGTTAATTCCATATCTTGGACATTGTGAATAGTGCTGCAATAAACATAGGAGTGCAGATATCTCTTTGACATACTGATCTTAATTCCTCTGGATATATACCCAGTTTTGGAATTGCTGGATTGTATGGTAGTTCTATTTTTAATATTTTGAAGAACCTTCATACTGTTTTTCCATAATGGCTGTACTAATTTACATTTCCACCAACAGTATAGAAGAGTTTCCTTTTCTGTACATTCTCACCAATATTTATTAACTTTTGTCATTTTGAAAGCAGCTGTTCTAACTGAACGAGATGATAAGTCAATTGTGGTTTTGATTTATATTCCCCTGACAACAATTATTAATGTTGAGCATTTTGAATGTATTTGTTGGCCATTTGAATAGTCAGTCTATTCAGCTCATTTGCCCGTGTTTTAATCAATTTTTATCATTGAGTTGTTTGAGTTCCTTGTATATTCTAGATATTAATCCCTTGTCAGATGAGTAGCTACAGGTATTTTCTCCCATTCTACGAGGTGTCTCTTCATTCTGCTGATTGTTTTCTTGCTCTAGGTCGATATAATCACATTGGTATATTTTTGCTTTTGTTGTCTGTCTTATTCATAAAATTCTTGCCCCTGACTAATGTTCTAAAATGTTACCCCTGTTTTGTTCTAATAATTTCATAGTTTTTGGTCTTACGTTTAAGTCTTTAATCCATATTGAGTTTATTTTTGTATATGGAGAGATAGAAGTCTAGTTTCATCCTTTTCCACGTGGATATACAGTTTCCCCAGTATACCATTTATTAAAAAGAACTGTCCTTTCCTCAATAAATCTTCTTGGCACCTTTGTGGAAAAACAGTTGGCTGTAAATATATGGATTTATTTTTGGATTCTTGATGGTTCTTTTGATCTATGTGTCTGTTTTTATGCCAGTATCATGCTATTTTTGTTATTAATGCTTTAGTGTGATGCTTTCAGCTTTGTTCTTTTTGCTTAGGATTACTTTGGTTATTCTGTTTTCTTTGTGGTCCTGTATAAACTTTAAGATTTCTTTTTTTTTAAATTTCTGCAAAGAATGGCATTTTGAAAGGGGTTGCATTGAATTTGTACATTGCTTTGGGTGGTATAGTCATTTAACAATATTAATTCTTCCACTCCATGAACATGGGATGTACTTGCATTTATTTTGTCCTCTTCAATTTTTTTCATCAGTGTTTTATAGTTTTTCATGTAGAGATCTTTCACCTTTTTGGTTATATTTATTTCTAGATAATTTTGGAAATAATATAAATGTGATTGCTTCCTTGATTTCTTTTTGTTAGTTCATTGTTAGTATATAGAAATAATGCTGACTTCATGTATTGAGTCTACATTCCATAACTTTACTGAGTTAATATATCTGTTCTGAAAATTTCTTGGTAGAGCTTTGAGGGTTCTCTATAAATAACAGCATGCCATTGTAAACAGGGGTAAATTGACTTCCTCTCTTCTAACATAGATGTTCTTTATTTCTTTCTCTTGCCTAATCATTCTGGCTAGGACTTCCAATAATATAGTGAATAAAAGTGGCAAAAGTGGACAACTTTATTTTATCCCAGATTTTAGGGTAAATCTTTTAAGTTTTTCCTGTTCAGTATGATATTGGCTGTGAATTTGTCATATACCCTCTCCCCTTCTTCCCCCTCGCTCTTCTCTTCTCTCCCTCTCTCTCCTCTCGTCTCCACTCTCTCATCATCTCTCTCCCCTCTTTTCTCCTTTTCTCTTCTCTTTTTCTCTCCTCCTCAGTGCTGCTCCACAGCCTCTCTCCTCCACCAATAAGGAGCTTTTGTACAAGCCTTGGTGGTCTGTGAGATCTCTGCTGGTCAAAGTGCCTCTCTTTCATGTGGTGTCAGAAGCAGGATGTAATTAGGGAATGCTCCCAAGAGTAGCTTCCACCCCTTCCACGGGGTTTTAGCTCCTGGGAACTCCCTATCCACTTCATGCACTCTCCACAGCTCACCACCACATCGGCTTGTGTCCATCAGACAAGGTTCTCTAACCAGCATGCAACATTGGCCTCATTTGAATTTGGTAAGTACCCTTTGGGAGCAAGGTTTTTCCCTAAATCATGACTAGAGTGCTTACATTCCAGGCAATTCACCTGTTCTCAAGGCTTGAGTTCCCTATTCCCATTAACCTTGCATGGCTTAGCTGTGGGCTTCCACACCTCACACGAAAATTCCTGGCACCAGGTCTCAAGCTTCCTCGGCCCTATGGGTCTGACACTGATCTAGGCATAGTGATGGCTATACTAGACAGTAGTCCTAATTCACTCAGCCACCCATGAAGCAGCGGAGACGTCCGCCCTTTGTCCTGGTCCTCGTGTGATTCTGCTTACACTTTATTTCTGCAACGAATTGCCATGGGTGCAAGCCATTCTATCCCACCTGATTCCCCTTTGGGGTACTTATTAGGCCACCTGGTAGAATTAGGATTGGACTTAAAACCAAAAAATTAATTAAACTCTCTACCAAGGTTTAACTACTTTACAAACCAAACAACCAAAGTATCTAACCAAACTGTAATTCATTTAATTTTTCTTCAATTTGAAACTTATATAACTATTGTGAGCACCTTGGCAAATGGAGTGAGGTTCCTTATATTCAGGACTTCTCATATCTTAAAACCAAACCTAATTTATGTTCAAGTAATTTCAAAATTCTTATAACAAAAGTCTCTTCTACTCTCCATCTCCCTAAACAAAGCCTATTCAACCCAACCAATAACCCCCTGTCGTGTAGGCATGTAACCACCAGTCCTGAAAATGAAGACCCCACCATATTCAACTCCTCCCTCAACACCCAGTTACCTCCACCCTCTATCCCTCCTACATCCCCATCAACCAATCTAAGCTTGTCTCCTAACTTCTCCCCTCCAAGTAGCCCTCAGAATTCTTTCACATCTCTCAGTCCAATGCCAACTACTTTAAAAAACACTTCCGAACCTCTTTACCCCTTTCTTCTTCCAGCTCCTCCATATGTATAAACTAAGTTCCTTTACTTCTAATCCTTCTCATTTTATTCAAAAATTTCAATTATTACTGTATCCTATCAGCTTACCTAAGATATTATTTTTATTATTTTACCTAATACCCTAACCTCTAACGAGCACAAATGAGTGTGGGAGAAAGCAAAAGAGGCAGCAAATCAACTTCATATATCAAACTATAAACATGCTAGAAATAACACTATAATTCCTAACTCCCAACCAAATTAAAATTATAATAATAATGCTGGGAGAAAAAGTAGAAACATTTTTACTACCTGAATTCTTTGCAAACTTAAACCTTCCTCCAAAAAGGCTATTAATTATAATAAATTACAGAAAGTCATACAAAACAAGTCTAAAAATCCTTCAGCTTTCCTCCAATGCCTTACCAAGGCTTTTATTAAATATACTAACTTAAATCCTAAAACTATAAGTGGTAAAAACGTCTTATAACTTATTTCTTTAACAAAATTATCCTGACATCAAACTTAAACTGAAACAATTGGAGCACGGACCCCTAACACCCAGGCTATGATCTTAGACACAGCCTTTAAAATTCACACGGGGTGAGATGATATTTTCCTAAGAGAGAATAAAAATTCTCAACACCCAAATTATCAAATGCTAGCTCAAAATATTACAAACTGTCACAGAGGCCATAATTCTAACCTGCCTAAGTCATCAAGGGCCAAAGACTGCTTCATGACTCGACCACCTGAACCATGATACAAATACGGTGAAGAAAGCCACTGGGTACGACATTGCCTCAATCCCAGGCCCCTGCCAGGGCCATGCTCTCTCTGCAAAAAGGGCCATTGGAAAGCTGACTGCCCCTTGGCCCAAAGAGGCCATGGGGCCAGCCAACCTGTGATACCTACAAACAGCAAACTTGTTGGGGCTTGCCTCTTCTGAAGACTGACCAGAACCCTGGCTTCTCTCACCCAATGCACCTCTACAGAGCCAAGAGTAACCCTGATGATGGCAGGTAAAATGATTGCCTTCCTATTAAACAAAAGAGCTAGCAGTTCTTAAAGAGTTCAGAGATCCTACCTCCTATTGCCTAACTATTGTTGGGATAAAATATTTTTCCCACCATCCACATCAAACTCCTTTTTACACTACATAAATAACAATTCCTCATTTATATATTCCTTTTAATATTACCTTCCTATCCAGTTCCCCTTCTGGGATGTGACATACTTTCCAAATTAAATACCACTCTCACTTTTGATCTTAAATTGATAAATGCTGACCCATCTCCTTCTGCCTCACTCTACCTTGTCTTTCCCGAACCATAAAAAACCCATCACCCTAGCCTATTCCACCAAAGCAAATAAATCCTAACATTTAAAATACAACCCCCCTCAATTACCTCCTATTTTCCAATTCTCATTAAACTAAACCCCCCTCTATTTTTCCTTCTCAGTGTCAATATCCGTTCCCCAATCTATTCTCTTAAAACTTCAACCTATTATATAAGCCTTTTATCCCCAAACTTCAAAACAATTACCATAAAAACCTTCTTCACAACTTTCCTCTACTCACTACAAAACAAAAACTCCTCTCCTTTTAAAATTAGCTAAATACCTTAAAACATAAATTCCCAACTTTCCTCTCCTAACTGCTCCTTTATATAATACTACTCAAAACAACTCTCCTCATAAACCTCTCCTAACCTCCATTTCCACTCCTTTTAAATATCTACAACGTACTTTATTAAAACCTCCAACCCTCCACCTTCCTAATCTTTCTTGCCACTTCCTCCTAAATATCACAAAAAACTATAAATTTACTCTCAATGTACTTAAACATCAACTAGACCTCACCTTTACTCCAGTCACTTATCTCTCAAAATCAATCACACTATTCAAAATTAGGCTCCTTGTCTCAAGGCATTAACAGCCACAGTTACTCTAGAAGTAAGAAGAATCGAAGAAACTCACTTTTAAATCCCCTACTACTCATTCTCTATCTAACCTTTCAACCTACAAAAATCTTCAAACCCTACCACCATGCCACATTCTTAACCTTCTAACCTGTCTCTTATCTGACCCATCATTATCTTTTAACACATACCCCATACTAAATCCTACATCCCTCTTATCTACTGCCTCTAACTAACCTATTCCAATACCTCCCCTCACCTCCTACTTATTTCTGTCCCTATTGCTAATACAATAAAAGAAACAAATCAACCTCCACTTGTAACCTCCTCATCTATCTCCACAAGTTGTTTCACCCCAACTCTTTACTACAATTTCTCAAAGCTTTCTTTCCTCTCTCACAAATAACTTCAAAGTCTCTATTCTATAATTATATTACTACCTAATTTTAAAATTATTACACAAAATAAACCTATTCCAATACTTCCTTTCTCTATCCAACAACCCATATAAAACAAGACACTCAGATTACCATACTTCCCTTACTAACAACAATAAAAAATTACAACTAACATAAGCATATAAACAAACCTCAAACTCCAAAAACAACATAAATCAAAATCATCAAACTTCTCTTAATTCACTCAAACTCCACTCTAAATTACACTTCTACCTTTCTTCACACCTATAGTTGTCATTCTTAAACTAATAACTATGGCTTCATACATAACTTGTTTTATTCAAACCCAACTCTCAAAGTTATCCCAACAGGTAACTGCTCAACTAGTACTTTAAACCTACACCCCAGATACAGCTCCCAAACTAAAAGAAAAAGAAACTGTTCTTTGTGAATGGAGTACGCTCTACTCCAGACCACAAGACCTTCCCAAACACCACTTCTAAACAGCCACCATGTCCTCCCAATGAAAATTCATAATTGTCCTCTAGTTGGCCAATTAAAACTACGTGCTCCTCCCAGCTGGAAGAGAGAACTCGATGTCCACTATCCCAAGGCCAACCCCCTATTCTTTATATGTCAAGAAGAGAAGAATGTTAGATAATTGCCTCAGAAAGCCCCTTCCTGCCCTTAAAGTTACAACTCCTCCCCTAGCACAGGGAGTGGCCTGCTCACCTCATCACCCTGTTCCAATTACCTGCTGCCCACCCCAAATGTCTTTCTGCTAGAGCAGTAACTCCTTATTGGTATCCTACCATCCCGTCACAATTCTGAGACTTCCCTATATAAGAATATGTTTCTCCCCTCCCCTTCTCTCCTTCTTCCCCCTCGCTCTTCTCTCTCTCTCTTCTCTTCTCCACTCTCTCATGTCTTTTCTCTCCTCTTTCTTCTTCTCTTTTTCTCTCCTCCTTGGTGCTGCTCCGCAGCCTCCCTCCCCCACCAATAAATAGCCTTCATACAAGCAAAAATAAAAAAAAAAGAATTGTCATACATGATTGCTATGGTTCAGATATGGTTTGTTTTGTCTCCCAAATCTCTTGTCAAAATTTGATTCCCAGTGTTGAAGATGGGTTCAGATGGGTGGTATTTGGATCATGGCAATGAGTCCCTCATGAACGGTTTGGTGCCATTCTCATGGGAGTGAGTGAGTTCTCACCCTTAGTCCCTGTGAGAACTGGCTGTTGAAAAGAGCATGGCATGGCACTTTTTCTTTTTTCTCTCAATTTCTATTTTACCATGTGATTTCTGTCTATGTGGCTTCCCCACCACCCATGAGTAGAAGTAGCTTGAAGCCTTCACCAAAAGCAAATGTTCATTTTCGAACATCTTGCAGAACTTTGAGCCAAATAAACCTCTTTTCTTTATAAATTACCTAGTCTCAGGTATTCTTCAATGGCAAAAAAAAAAAAAAAAAAAAAAAAGACTTAGTACACAAGTGGACTATGATGATGGCCTTTATTTTGTTAACATATTGTTTACTGGTTACATGTTAACTCATGTTTTCATACCCAAAAGTTGGTGAATCACTAATTAATTTGTATTTGCACTTGCCATTAGCTATTGCAATTTTTAAAACACAGGATAATGTAGGATACTGCAAAGCTTTCTTGATTGTGTATAGTTGTGTTCACTTTATTAGTAAAAAATAATTTTTCTAGATATTTAGGTTTTTTTTTATTGAATGGTAACTATGTACATTAATGCACTTCTGGGGTACAGTGTGGGGTTTTCACATGCAATCTGAAATACTTCCGTCAAACTGGTCAACACAGCCTTCATGTCATTGTCTCAGTTATTGCTTTAAAACGTTTGCATTCTACTCTTAAAGATTCATCTGTACCCCTATAAGATAAACCTCAGAAGTGATCCCTCCAAACTCCCTCCCTCTACCCACTCCCCCTTCCCTTCTCCCTCCCCCCTCTGCATATTCTTAGGCTATTTGGTTATAGCTTTCATATAAAAGGTATAAATTAGTCTCATAATAGGGGTGTGTACATTGGATACTTTTTCTTCCATTCTCATGATACTTTGCTCAGAAGAACATTCTCCAGCTCCATCCATGTGAACATGAAGGATGTAAATTCTCCATCCTTCTTAATGGCTGCATAGTATTCCATGGTGTACATATACCACAATTTGTTGATCCATTCGTGGATCGA
>CAUYTI010064510.1:0-31689 GCA_963575145.1 Galago senegalensis
TCCCAGCTACTTGGGAGGCAGAGGCAAGAGACTCGCTTGAGCCCAGGAGTTGGAGGTTGCTGTGAGCTGTAATGCCATAGCACTCTACCCAGGGGGACAGCTTGAGGCTCTGTCTCAAAAAAAAAAAAAAAAAAAAAAAAAGAAAGAAAAGTACTCTTTTAAACTCTTTTCCTGCTATTATCCTTGTTCATTGCCCTATTTATTTATTAAAAGACAGAGTCTCACACTCTGTTGCCCAGGCTAGAGTGCCATGGTGTCAGCCTAGCTTCTAGCAACCTCAGACTCCTGGACTCAAGCAATCCTCCTGCTTCAGCCTCTCTAGTAGCTGGGACTACAGGTGCCTGCCACAACACCTGTCTAATTTTTCTGTTTTTAGTAGAGATAGGGCCTTGCTATTTCTCAGGCTGGTCTCAAACTCCTGAGCTCAAGAGATCCTCCTGCCTTAGCCTCCCAGCATGCCAAGATTACAGGCATGAACCACAATGCCCGGCCTCATCTCCCTTTTTAATCAAAAGGGAGAGCAGGCCTTGCAGAGCCCTCACAGGCAATAATGACTAGAAATCCATATATTGCACACCACGTACTACAGTGAAATGTGCCATGAAGGCAGTCCTTTAATGGCTGATATTTGGAAATGTAGCTTAGGGAATAAATGCCAACCATGCTGACCCAATTGGCTTTCTCACTGCTCCAGCCTCAGCCTCCCAAACTGCATACCCATGGATGGCACCTCCTGTCTATAGCCAGCCTGAACCCTTGCTCCCTACAGCTCTGTGCTTGGTACATGCTGCTTCCTCGCCCTGGGCTGCTTTTCATCACCCTCACCTCCCCAGCTATTCCAGAAGCTGGCCCATTCCTTCTGAGGTAGCTCAGAGGTTGTCTCCTTTAGCAGCTGTCCTGCACCTGCTTCTACCTGGCTCCCTCTCACTTTATGTTATTACTCTGATGGCAGGTTTTTTGTTTTTTCTTTTGAGACAGAGCCTCAAGCCATCACCCTGGGTAGAGTGCCATGGCATCACAGCTCACAGCTCAACCTCCAACTCCTGAGCTCAAGCGCCAGCCACAATGCCTCCGGCTATTTTTTGGTTGCAGCCATCATTGTTGTTTGGCAGGCCCGTGCTGGATTCGAACCTACCAGCTCAAGTGTATGTGGCTGGCACCTTAGCCACTTGAGCCACAGGCGCAGAGCCTCTGATGTCAGTTTTGATCACTGGGTAATGATCTGTCTGAGGGCCTCCCTCCCCCACCAGATTAGAACCTCTCTTGTGACACAAAATTCCCTCTTCAGTATGCCAATGAAAGTAAGTTGACTCTTGTCCTATCTCCCTACTACTGAGGCCCCCTTCTAATTCCACCCTGAGCACTGCTCCCCTCCATTTCAGAGCAGCCTTTGATGCCAAATACATGGACAATCCTCAAAATGCTGGTGAGAGTTCACGCCCTCACCATCCTTTCATCTACAGGATTTGGAATAAGCGGGCTGTCCCATGTTCTGAAGTGTTTGCATCTAGCATGTTGTGCAGTCTCTCAGAGAAGGGTAGAGAGTAACAACATTTGGAGAACTTTCTGGGTGGTGCCTGTGGCTCAGGGAGTAGGTTGCCAGCCCCATATACCAAGGGTGGCGGGATCAAACCCGGCCCCAGCCGAACTGCAACAAAAAAATAGCCGGGCATGCAGTCCCAGCTACTCAGGAGGCTGAGGCAAGAGAATTGCCTAAGACCAGGAATTGGAGGTTGCTGTGTACCAAGGATGATAAAGTGAGACTCTTTCTGTACAAAAAAAAAAGAGAACTTTCTGTCTGAGGTAACCATTGGGATCCTCCCCACTTCGCCACTCTTCTTCTTTTTTTCTTTTTTTTTTTGAGATAGCGTCTTACTATGTTGCCCTCAGTAGAATGCTGTGGCGTCACAGCTCACAGCAACCTCAAACTCTCAGGCTTAAGCAGTTCTCTTGCCTCAGCCCCCAAGTAGCTGGGACTATAGGCGCCCGCCACTACACTCCCTATTTTTTGGTTGTAGTTGTCATTATTGTTTGGCAGGCCCGGGCTGGGTTTGAACCCCGCCAGCTCCGGTGTATGTGGCTGGTGCCCTAGTCACTGAGCTATAGGCACTGAGCCATTCACCACTCTTCTTCCTCATCTCTCAAGCACTTGGCACTATCAGGTACAAATTTTTTTTAATTTTTATTTTTTTATTTTTTGGCCGGGCCTGGAGCCAAACCCGCCACCTCTGGTATATGGGGTTGATGCCCCACTCCTTTGAGCCATAGGTACCACCCAAGTACAATTTTTTTGTTTTTGCTTTTTCAGAGTCTCATTCCATTGCCCTGGATAGAGTACCATGGCATCGTAGATCACAGCAACCTCAAACTCTTAGGCTTGAGCAATTCTCTAGCCTCAGCCTCCCAAGTAGGTGAGACTACAGGTATTCCCGGCTAGTTTTTCTGTTTTTAGTAGAGATGAGTGTCTCACTCATGCTCAGGCTGTTCTTGAACTTCTGAACTCAAGCAATCCACCTGCTTTGGCTTCCCAAAGTGGTAGGATTACAGATGTGAGCCACCTCACCTGGCCAAGGACCAGTTTAATAGGCCACAATTTCATCAGGAAATCCATGCAGCAAATATCTGTGTTGGAACAAGTGTACAGCAACCATTAATGACAACAGGAAAAAAGAAATGAACCACAGAACTTGTGAGATCAACCAACTGGGGAAGAGAAGAAGAGAAAAGAATGTTTGCCAAGAGTGTGTGGAAACCAGAATCTCAATTTACCAAAAATAAACATGGCTCACGAAAGGTGTGGACCTTAGCAAGGTCAAACAGTCTGGCCCTGTCAGATGCCAACAGATATCATGGTTATCAAAGGCAAACTCAAATGAGCATCTTGATATTGTAATTAAGAAGCTGAGGAAGCAGAGTAATATAGGATTTTCATCCCAGCACAGTCTGTTGTGGCAAGGAGTTGGAAACAATCTAGGGGCCTTGTCAGTAAAGGAAGTGTGAAATCTGCACTTCTTCATTCAGTCAGGTAAATAAACTGTGGGAGATGCATCTATAGAAACCTATATAGTATTTAGAAACTATGTTCCACGTCAGGTGAGGTGGCTTACACCTATAAGTAATCCTAGCACTCTGGAAGGCTGAGGCAGGTGGATTGCTTGAGCTCACTAGTTTAAGACCAGCCTGAGCAAAAGCGAGACCCCATCTCTACTAAAATTAGAAAAACTGAGACAAGAGGATTACTTGAGTTGGAGGTTGCTGTTGAGCTATGATACCACAGCACTCGAGCAGCGTCTGTGGCTCAAAGGAGTAGGGTGCCGGCCCCATATGCCGGAGGTGGCGGGTTCAAACCCAGCCCCAGCCAAAAACTGCAAAAAACCCCCCCAAACAGACACCACAGCACTCTACCGAGGGTGACAGCTTGAGGCTCTGTCTCAAAAAAGAAAAAAAAAAAAAAGAAAGGGCGGCTCCTGTGACTCAAGGAATAGGGCGCCGGCCCCAGGTACCAGAGGTGGTGGGTTCAAACCCATCACCGGCCAAAAAAGAAAAAAAAAAAAACAAAACACCATGTTCCAGATATATCCACAGCAGATCAATAAGCTCCCAAAACATGGTACTGAGGAGGAAAAAATAAAATGAAATCTAGGCAAAATATAATTTATGTAAATTTAAAACATACAACCAAGGCTAATAAAAGACATACACTAAATACATTAGAGTGGCTTCCTATCTGAGGAGAGGAGGGAGGGATGGAGATGAAATACATAAATACAAAAGAGAAAAAGGCCCTGCATGGACCAATCAGATGTATCATGAATGGAGGAATGTGATTAACTCAATAAAAAAATTAAAGATAAACTAAACTAAATGCCCGCAACTGTTTGCAGGCATTCTATCCAAAGAGCCCAAGAGGCTACTTCAGGCAAGCCATTCTGCCTGAATCATAGTGGATCATCTTCACCTGGATGCGTGCATGTTTGTCATTGACAAACTACATGCTTAATTACAAGTGCTAATAATTGGAATTTCATGTACACTCGTCCTAAGCCTTCCTCCCCAAGGTCTCACATGTATAGAAATTATCCACCAGGGTGATTTCTCCAAAATATGCATTAGATCCTGTCACTCCTTTGCTCAACTCTGCCAAGGTTGACAGACAACCCCTTTGAAATTATACATTCACTCCTTTTGCACAAGTTCTTATTTCTAGAGTGTACTCTGCACTTCCTCACAGGGAGAACATAAGCTATAGTTTAGTCACCAGCTCCCAGTGATGCCCTCAATGAAAACTCCCTGCTTCCATTTCTACTTCACAAACCTGTTAAGGGTACCCATACCACACACATCTGAGTCCTCACTACTGCAGCACAGTAACTGTCTCCCTGCATTGGTCTGTGAGATGCTCAAGGGCTGAGTCTACTCGCATCATCTCTCACCCCTCAGTCCCCAGTCCCAGGCCTGGTCCAAAGTGGGTTCTCAATATGCACTTGCTGGTTAAACAGTGCATGTGTTTCTTTTGGCTTAGAGGGCTTGAGCTCAAATAGGGGTGTAGGGGGCTGTTGGTGATGGAGAGAAAGAGTGGTTATTGATATATAAAAATCCCTCCAAGGTGGCTGGGAGCCTGTAGCTCAAGTGGCTAAGGCACCAGCCACATACACCAGAACTGACAGGTTCAAATCCAGCCCGGGCCTGCCAAACAGCAAGACAACTACAACCAAAAAATGGTCGGGTGTTGTGGCAGGTGCCTGTAGTCCCAGCTACTTGGAAGACTGAGACAAGAGAATCACTTAGGAGTTGGAGGCCCAGGAGCTGGAGGTTGCTGTGATCTGTGATGCCACAGCACTCTACTACCCAGGGCAACATCTTGAGGCTGTCTCAAAAAAAAAAAAAAAATCCCTCCAAGGCTTGCATGGAGATTTTATACCCAGTTTTTAGCATTGTCAAACAAGAGGGCTTCTCACGCAGGGAGAAGAGAAGTTTGTGCAAATCATGGAAAGGTTTTCCACAGAGAACTGGACAGCCTTTACTGATGCAATTCTTACACATTTGCAACTCCCACCTTTTCCTCCACTCTACATACCACTCCTTTGCTTAACACCAATATATTTCTAAGATAAAATATATGCTCCTTTCTATGTCCTGTAGGCTTTATAAGAGGTATCCTCCAACTATTTCCCCAACCTCATTTCCTATTGCTCTCCTCCTCAACTGCCATATTCCAGCCACTGTAGCCTTTTTTTGTTCCTTGACTACAACCAGTGTATTTCAACTTCAGGGCCTTTGCACTGTCTACTTCAGGGCCTCTGCCTGGAACATTCCTTTCCCGTACCTTCCCATGGCTGGCTCCTTATTTGGGTGTCAACGCATGTCATCTCTTAAGAGATGCTCTCCTAGACCACAGTATCTGCTGCTGACGCCTCTGTCCCACCTTACGCAGTTACACTATTGTGTTGCCCTATTCTTTTTCATTATACACCTCTGTTTGAAGTTTCTAATCTTTCTTTTCTCGTTAACCAAAACCAGAAGTTGGAAAAAGTACCTCGTTTTCCCTGGTCAGCTGCCCCTACTGGGAGTTTCATCTGCATTAGCGTGCAAATAAATGACTGAAAAACTCCTACTTATCCTTCAAAAGACCCTGTTCAAATGCCCGGTCCTGCCCCTGGCCCTCAGCTGGTTACCTCCAACCCCGGCGGGTCACACTAGGATAGGACGTCTGAGTTCGAACGACTCCTTCAGCTGAGGCGCCTTTTCGAGGGCTGGGTGGGCTGACTCCGGGTCCTGTGAGTCCGTGGCCGGGGCCGAGGACTGCGAAAAGAACAGCGCAAGGGCGGATTGGTGCGGGGCTGAGTCGGGCTGGGGGTGGAGCTTCCGGAGAAGGCAAGGGCAGTGGAGGCCGGCCGAACCGCCTCCCCCCAACCTCTGCCGCCGCCGCGCCCCGCCCTCCACTAGCACCCCTCGACCGCCTCACCTAGTCCCGTAGCCCCAGCCCCGACTTCCGGAGCTGATGTCATCCAAACAGGAAGCCGCGGCGGTGGCACCGTGGGTGCGGACTCACCCACTCGCCGTTCACCGAGGGGTGGTCATCCCATGAGCTTTGCCCCTCCTGCGTACGGCAAGCGTGGAATCGCCCACAGGAGCCGGGCTGTAGTCTAGGAAGCTGCGCCTCTCGGCTCCTGCCGCACCCCAGCCCCTCTCCCGCCCTCTGTGGGCTCGAAGCAATAGGCCAGGACCGTTCACTTGCGTCTGGCAGGGGTTCCCTTCTGGTAGGAGGTGGCCTGGCCACTTGGTGGTCCAGTTGGGCCCAGCCTCCTGGTAAAGCAAGATAAGAGTCTGAGAAACTGAGCTGAAGCAGTACAGTTGACCTAGTCTGCTCAGCCTTCCGGCACACCTGCCGTGATTATCAAGTTAAGGTTGCTCCATATGATTGTGAAGATGTGTGTCTCAGAAGTCACACAGAGACAATATGTGTGATGTTGGTAAAGGTTACTGTGATGATCTTTTCTTTGATGATTCGCTTATTTTGTTAGAACGAAAATTACCTTTCTGTTGTTTAAACATTGTTGCATTGCTGGAATTAAGACTACTTTGATATTATTTCCTA
The DNA here is from genome assembly GCA_963575145.1 of Galago senegalensis. Classification (NCBI taxonomy): domain Eukaryota; kingdom Metazoa; phylum Chordata; class Mammalia; order Primates; family Galagidae; genus Galago; species Galago senegalensis. The sequence goes on from CAUYTI010064510.1 coordinate 6,599, forward strand.
TCAGTTTTTTTTTTTTTAGATAGAGCCTCAAGCTGTCGTCCTGGGTAGAGCACTGTGGCGTCACAGCTCACAGCAACCTCCAACTCCTGAGCTCAAGCGATTTTCCTGCCTCGGCCTCCCAAGTAGCTGGGACTACAGGCGCCCGCCACAATGCCTGGCTATTTTTTGGTCGCAGCCGTCACTGTTATTTGGTGGGCTAGGCTGGATTCGAACCCACCAGCTCAGGTGTATGTGGCTGGCGCCTTAGCAGCTTGAGCCACAGGCACCGAGCCTTCCTATCAGATTAAGTTAAAATTTTCTAGGTTATTTCCTTGTATTCCCATTATGAAAACTATTAGAATTGTAACTGAAGCAGGACAGAATTGAGAGGTTACTCTCGGTGTTCTCCAGAATTGCTGGGCTTCTCAAAATAAGGCTTGTTTCACCCTAAACCCTGTCTCTGCATATTGGCTGGATAGTGACAGGCGGCTGGATCCTCTTCATGGGGTAACAGTGCTTCCAGGTCAGAAGCCCCCAACCTCAGATAATTATACTGTCCCTGCTCCCATCCTGGGTCCAGTTCCAAGTAAAGACAACACGGAACAGCTCTATGCATGGAACTAAGACTTTTCCTGCAATGCTCATTTGAATATCAAATGACCAGCTGGTACTCTAAGTCCATATAAGTCTGCCTACTGGATAGTCAACAGAATTAGATTCTTGGTGTTGGGGGAGACCCTACCCTGCCCCTCTGCTTCCTCAGTAGGTCATTCTCCTTGGGGAGCAAGGAGGCAGGGGTAGGGGGTTGCACATTTACACTAGGGAAGGTGAGGGCTATAAAGGAGAGAAGAGGCAGTGACCCCAAACTCAGCTGGACTGAACCCCCAGCCCCTCCACAGGAATCAGACTAGGACTAGAAACAGCCCAAGCCACTTCCGGATCCCTTTCCTGGATTGTCTCATTCCTGGCCACTCTTCCCTAGAACTCTCTACGCCTCCCCTTCTCTCCCCCACCCCCTTCCCTTGCACAATTTGTTTCCCTTATAGCACTTGCACAATCCTGCTTTTTTTTTTTAATAGCCCTTTACTCAAATTATCTTATGTGTTTGTAGATTCTGCCTCAGGCCCTTAACCCCACCAGCATCACTTTTAGGACAAAAGCTAACTATTGGGCTCAGCGCCTGTGGCTCAAGCGGCTAAGGCGCCAGCCACATTCACCTAAGATGGCGGGTTCGAATCCCCAGCCCGGGCCCGCCAAACAACAATGATGGCTGCAACCAAAAAATGGCCAGGCGTTGTGGCGGGCGCCTGTAGTCCTAAAGCCTCCCTACTTGGGAGGCTGAGGCAGGAGACTCGCTTGAGCCCAGGAGTTGGAGGTTGCTGTGAGCGTGATGCCATGGCACTCTACCCAGGGTGACAGCTTGAGGCTCCGTCTCAAAAAAAAAAAAAAAGCTAACTATTGATCCCCAACACCATGTATTTGTAAACACAATGATTACTAGGAGATACTCTGAGGAAGTCGGTATTTTCCACTTATAAACTAGAAAACCATAAATCAAAAACCTTATGAAATACAGCATGGAAGAGGGCTGTCCACAGTGGGACTGTGAGCCCACGAGGGCCTTGGGAAGGAGCATCCCTGAGACACAGGCAAGCACTGGGAGCTTGGGTGGCCCAGGCTAGACAGGAGCCGCAGGGGCCGAGAGTTGAATGAACCTTGCCTGGGGCCTATGGGCTAAGGCCTCCTGCCAGACACCTCCAGACTGAATCTCATAGGTGCCACAGACTTCCCCACTTCTTCTCTGGGAGCCATGGCCTGGGTGTGAGTTAAGCTGAGCTTCTCCAAGAACTCCCACCTCACGTGCCTTTTAACCTCTGTCTTTGCTCCCCTCTCCCCCGCATGTGCCTATCCTTGTACCACAGGATATGCACTAAGTTTTATGACATAGTTAATTTTGTCAATGGAATTGACAAACACATTGTGGAGGTTGCTTCAAAGCAGAGAAATTTAGCTATTCTCCACTAGTTCAGTGATAACCTATTTAACTTTTTGCCAAAGTTTCCTAGCACTCTGGGAGGCCAAGGTGGGTGTATTGCCTGAGCTCACAGGTTCAAAACCAGCCTGAGCAAGTGCGAGATGCCATATTGTGGGCACCTGTAGTGCCAGCTTCTTGGGAGGCTAAGACAAGAGAATCACTTGAGCCTAAGAGTTTGAGGTTGGTCTGAGCTATGATGCCGCAGCCCTCTACCGAGGGTGACAAAGTGAGACTCTGTCTAAAAAAAGCAGGGGGCCTCAGTGCCCGTAGGTCAGTGGTTAGGGCACCGGCCATATACACTGAGGCTGGCGGTATCACCCGCCCAGGCCTGCTAAACAACAACTGCAACAAAAAAATAGCCAGGCGTTGTGGCAGGCGCCTGTAATCCCAGCTACTTGGGAGGCTAAGACAAGAGAATTGCTTAAGCCCAAGAGTTTGAGGTTGCTGTGAGCTGTGATGCCATGGCACTCTGCCAAGGGCAACATAGTGAAACTCTGTTTCAAAGAAAAAAGGGGGGGGGTGGGATTTTAAACATTTTCTTTATTTTCTGAAGGTTCAATAATTTGGGTCTCTGGAATAAACTTGACAGTAGACAGATTCAAAGAAGAAAAGACATACAATTTTTTTTTACCAGGCATGTGCACTGGAGTCCCACAAAATGAGACTCAAATAAGGACCAGATGATTGCAGTTTAAAAGCATTTAAGCTACAAAGACGGGCTAGGGCTTCTGGGGGAGGTGGAAACAGATTCTGGGAGGTTTTGAGGGGAGGAAAGGCATGGTTTACAAAGGCTGTCTTCTTAAGTAGATAGTGTCTCAGATAGTAGCCTGCCTTTATTCTCCTTTCCCTCCAGTTAATCTTTGAGTTTTTAGGGAGGGAGGGGTGGAGATAATTGCATTCCTTCTGCAGGAACTTCCCCTAGTTAGCTAAAGGAACTTTAGAGAACAGCTCCTCCCTGTGCTTCAGAGGGCATCAGAGGTGAGAGATGGTCAGAAACCTTCAAAGTGCCATACTGTAGGGTGTCATTCTCTGAGCCCCAACACCAATTTTCTAGGATTTGTTTTTTTGTTTGTTTGTTTTTGAGACAGAATCTAAATTTGTTGTCCTGGGGTAGAGTGCCATGGTGTCATAGCTCACAGCAACCTCAAACTCTTGGGTTTAGGCAAGTCTTTTGCCTTGGCCTCCCAAGTAGCTGGGACTACAGGTGCCTGACACAACACCCAGCTATTTTTTTTTTTTTTTTTTAGAGACAAGAGTCTCACTTTATCCCCTTTGGTAGAGTGCAGTGACGTCACAGCTCACAGCAACCTCCAGCTCTTGGGCTTAGGCAATTCTCTTGCCTCAGCCTCCTGAGTAGCTGGGACTACAGGTTCCCGCCACAACGCCTGGCTATTTTTTTTGTTGCAGTCTGGCCAGGGCAGGGTTTGAACCCACTACCCTCGGTATATGGGGCCAGTGCCTTACTCACTGAGCCACAGGCGCCACCCAATGCCCAGCTATTTTTTAGAGATGGGGGGGGGTCTTGCTCTTGCTCACGCTGGCCTTGAACCTATGAACTCAGGCAGTCCACCCACCTTGGCCTCCCAAGTGCTGAGATTATAGGCACGAGCCACCACGCCCGGCCTAGGATCTGGTTTTTAAAATGATAGGGGTGATGCAAAATATGACCTATTGTACTACCAGGACCACCTGTGTAATTTGCAGGGCCAAGGGCAAAACTTTTTTTCCCAAAGTTTTGTCTGGTTATCTTAGCAGCTCTTGTTAAATACATGTACTCCTTTCCTACTCTCTTGTTTTGAGACCCTTTATTGAATGAGCTCTTCCACAGAGTAGAATCTTTTGCTGGTTCTTGATTCTTTCCATGGAGGTGTAGATTTATTTTTATATCACTGTCATATTGTTTTTCTTGCTACCTTGTAATATGTTCTAATATTACATATTAGAGCAAAGGGATTAAACATCATTCACAAATAGGAAAAGAAGAAAAAACACCACAGGATTAAGACATCCAGATCAATGGTTGCCGGGGACTAGGGAGAGGGCTTGACTATAGAGGAGCACAGGGGGCTTGGGAACTATTCTCTATCTTGATTGTAGGGTTATACAACTCTACATTTGTCGAACTTCTAAAAACTGTACCCTAAAATGGGTGAATTTTCCTGTATGTAAATTATACCTTAAAAATTGGGGAGGGGAGCCCCAGAACAGGCACACCTAGCATACTACATCTTTTTTTTTTTTTTTGAGACAGTGTCTCACTATGTTGCCCTCAGTAGAGTACTGCGTCACAGCTCACAGCAACTTTAAACTCTTGGGCTTAAGCAATTCTCTTGCCTCAGCCTCCCAAGTAGCTGGGACTATAGGCACCTGCCACAATGCCTGGCTATTTTTTGATTATAGTTGTCGTTGTTTAGCAGGCCCAGGCTGGGTTCATACCCACCACCTTCAGTGTATGTGGTTGGCGCCCTAACCACTGAGCTACGGGTGCTGAGCCACTAGATATATCTTTTTCTTTTTTTGCAGTTTTTTGGCCAGGGCCGGGTTTAAACCTACCACCTCTGGTATATAGGGCCAGCACCCTACTCCTTGAGCCACAGGTGCCGCCCTACTACATAAATCTTTAAACCAAATAAACAAAATCCTAAAAGTAAAAATAGCAGTTCTTGCACAGAGAGGACAAGCCTTCCAGAGTCAAGTGTTCTCCTGAAAATACAAGCTTCCTGGCCTTCCAGGGCCAGTATGGAATGCTGAGCTAGAAGACAGACCATCCCTGCTAGCTCTATTGGGGGTGGGGCAACGGTGGGCAATGCAGCCACTGCCTACCCTCCTCTGCAGAACCTGGGAACACCAGGGCTCAGCCAGCCATAGCTGCGCTCTCTGCTTCCCTGGTCAAACCTAGGACCTGCTCAGACCCTGACATCTTTCTCCCACCCTTGGTGCACCTCTGAAAGTCTCCTGCCTCCTCTCCCTGTTCTGTCCCTTTTATAAGTCTTTGATTCAGGCCAGGACCACCTATGTAATTCGCAGGGCCCAGGGCAAAATGAAAACAGAGGACCTTTGTTCAAAGTCTCAAGAAGCTCAAGATGGTGAGAGCAGAACATCACACCAAATGTAGGGCCTTTCTGAGCATGGGACCCTGCATGATTATACAGGTTACACACACAAAAAGCTGGTCTAAAGCTGGGCACAGTGGCTCACACCTGTAATCCTAATACTCTGGGAGGCCGAAGCAGGTAGATTGCCTGAGCTCACGGGTTTGAGACCAGCTTTAGTAAGAGCGAAACTCCATCTCTAAAAATAGCTGGGCATTGTAGTGGGAACCTGTAGTCTCAGCTACTCGAGAGGCTGAGGCAACAGGATCACTTGAGCCCAAGAGTTTGAGGTTGCTGTGAGCTATGATGCCACAGCACTCTACCAAGAGTGACAAAGTGAGACTCTGTCTCAAAAATAAATAAATATGGGCAGTGCCTGTGGCTCAGTGGGTAAGGTGTGGGCCCCGTATACCAAGGGTGGCGGGTTCAAACCCAGCCCCAGCCAGCTAAAATAGCAATGACAGCTGGAATAAAAAAAGAGCCAGGCATTGTGGCAGGCACCTGTAGTCCCAGCTACTTGGGAGGCTGAGGCAAGAGGATCACTTAAGCCCAAGAGTTTGAGGTTGCTGTGAGCTGTGACGCTACAGCACTCCAGGGGCAACACAGACTCTGTCTCAAAATAAATAAATAAATAAATAATAAAGAAAGAAAGAAAGCTGGTCTAGTCTTCCCCTCAGCTGCCTCACAGGCTCCTATACTTAAAGTTTCAGGCTGTCCAAGAACTGCCTTTCCTCCCTCACCTTCTTCCAGGCAGAACCCCTCTATAGGATCTGCCCCACACTTTCTGTGCCTAAGCCTAAGCCCAGGCCCACCTTGGGATGGCTTCATCCCATGCTGCTCCTGGGAAATCCCTCCAATCTTTGTGAAAGCCATCCTAGCCTTCCCCTCCTCAGGGAAGTTCACCCCACACCCCACCACTTGGGCCAATGAGCCAGCTCTCCTCCTAAACTCCAATGGCCCTCAACTTCACCTCCTTTGTGAAATATATCACTTTTGGTTTTACTCCAAGAAACATCACATTCTTTTTCTTTTCTGAACCCATTATGTAGGTCTAAGCCCCCGTCCCCCAGGGTGGTGGGTCATCTGAATCATCACTGTGGGGTCTACTCCCTTTGGAGAAAGGCCCATCTCAGAGGAACTTATTCTTCACCTCCCAGATAAGCCCCTTTGCCCTCCTTGTGCTCTGCTGATGTGCTCAGCACCACAGAGGCCCCTCTGTCGTCCCCAGCTCTGTATGTCTGAGCTGTCTGGATTCTTCTCTGTTCCCTTCATCTCCTGCCTTGCCCTGGTCACTCTCTGGTTCACTACCATGGATGTGGGTTATCTCCCTCTCCCACCCACAGGTAAGCCCCACAAGGGCAAGGGCCCAAAGGCTTCCTCACTGGAGAACCTGAGGAAGGCCTTCAGTATAAAAACTGTGGAATGAAAGGCACTTGGCCCTGGGGGCCTGTGCTTGGCACAGAACTGTCATGGACCAGGTGCCCATGAATGATGAACAAACATTCAGAGTTGGAGCCTCTTACCCCAACCCCTCCAAACCCATTCTAGCCAGGAGAGGGGTCTGTTACTCTTGATTCCACATTCCCATAGTGCCTTTGGGGGCTGCAGCCACAGGATTGGGGATGAAAACAGAAGACACTGCCTGGCCTGGCGACACACTCAGCTCAAAGGAGATGGCATGAACCAACAATTATGGCAGCGTGGAAAGCTCTGATGGGGGTTGGGGGGTGAGGGTGGGGTGGGGAGCTGTGGGAACAGTGGGAGTGATTTCAGGGAAAGCGTCCCCAAGGAGGCAAGATCTGAGCACCCTGAGGGGCTCTGCCTAGAGGGTTAGGAGGGGCTGCTGAGTATGGAAGGGGTTATGACTATCGGTGACCCTGGAGGTAAGTGTTGGAATCCTCAAGTGATAAGCAAAGGGGTCCAGAGAGTTGCAGGAAGGTATGACACCATCTGAGTGGAGAAAGGCATCAGGCAGAAAAGGTGCTACATTTCAGGACAGAACTGGACTCTGGGGCCTAGTCTGCTGGAGGAGGGGGCTGAAAGGGATGGCTGAGAGAGTCTGAGGGCAGGAGGGTGGGGCTGCCCTGAAGCAGTAGCCACTACAGTGACACCTGTGATCAGCTGGCCTCAGCCACCCAGCCGGCTTGGGGACCAAAGAACTGGTTTGCCCAGCATGGATGAGCTAACAGGGATCCGGTTCCCTCTGAGACGCTCTAGGTTCGGCTGTTGTGCCCTCCCCCTCCATCTGGGCCTGGCTTTGGTTTCTGGCACAGCTGCCAAGTTTTGGTACCACCCACCCTTTCCTTGCTGGCTGTACTGGCAAGCACAGCTTCCTAATTGCTGGGTGGGGAACTATTCTGCAGAGCTGGTATACTGAGGTGGACCCCAGCCACTTGGGGGTACATGGACACACAGTCTGACCAGCACCTAGGCATGGGGAGGGCACGACACAGACTTCAGGCCAGCACTCAGCTCTGGGGGCCCTCTGGAGGAGCCATAGGCCCAGAGACCTTACTCTGAAGGGACCCATGAAATACGAATGGGTACCAAGGCCTGTGCGGGACTGATCTGCCTACCCTGGGTGCTCCCCTTCCCTTGTCAAGCAGAGGACAGCTCGTGTTCTAAACACGCCCCTAGGACACACCCACTACCCACAAGCACATCTCTACACATACCTGCCATAAACACACCATCCCCACAGCAGACAGCTCACATACCCTGCTGTCTGCCCTAAGAAGGTAGGCTCCCTCAGCTCACAACTGGCCATCCACATCCCAGCACAATGGCTCCTCAGCCTGGGCCTGAGGAGCTGTCAGGCATGGCCCTGGAGGACCAAATGCAGAGTAAAGGGAGTGACCAGGGTTCTCTGAAGTCAACTTCTCAGAGGTTCCTTCAGCTGCCCTATTAGGAAAGGGACTAGATGGCAGACAGATGTGTGCTGACTCCCTTGGGGTAGGAAGCACATCTAATTCAACCTGTACCCCCATGCCCACAAGGTCCCAACACAGCACCTGGCAGACAGTAAATATTCAATGCATAGCAGTTGGTCCAATGACATATCTATAGGGAAGTTGAGCTTCCCTGCAGAGCAGGGATATACCACTTGCATAGCTATACTGGGTCTATGCTGCAAGCCACCAACCTTGGAGTTGTGAGAGCAAAGGCCTAGACAAACAGCTCAGACCTCTGAGAGGCCAGAGGTGAGTGTGGTTTTTAGAGAAGCTGCAACTAGCCTCAGCTGAGGGCAGGGATCAGAAATGACTGACAGTCCTAGAACCTGTTAAGGATAAAGCAGAGTGCTCCCTCCTGGGAGAGAGCTTTCTAGAATACAAATCAATCATATTTCATCTCTGCTTAAAAGTATCTCCCAGGCCCACTGCCTATGGGGAAATGTTCCCATTCCCTGCTGTGGTAATGGCCCCTTACCAAGTGCCTACAAGCTTCCCCACTTTTTCTCCTGCACCTTCCTAGGGCCCCTTACCCCTGTGGAGGGAGGGGCACAGCACAGCCAAACAGAAAGATGGAGGTAGGTCTGGGAAAGGAGGGCCAGAGCTTTTGGATGCCCTGGCCGAGGCTGTCTTAGGCTGGCCCCAAAACCAGCAGGGGCCTAGGCACCCAGGGTCCAGACTTCCCACCAAAACATTTCACGTTCTCAAAGTGCCTTGATTGACTTGCCCTTTTATTTTTCTGGAGCTCCCTGGTATTGTTCCTTCTGAAAAATCCACTAGTGCTAAAGAAAGGAATTTCAGCCCACACAGAAGCTAAGGAACTGTGTGGTGCTGAGGCAAAGAGCAAGATCCCTCCACCCAAAACACATGCCCAGTGGATTCACAGATAGGTACAGGGAACACTGCTGCTGACCATGACCATAGGACGAGCCACAGCCTCAGTCAGTACCCCAACTCCATCTATAATCCACCGGAATCAGACTAGGGACAGGCTCAACATATTCCCTGGGGCCTCTTGGTAAAAATTAGGGTTTTATTCTGAGGGAGGCCAATGTTCCCATCCTAGCCTCCTTCTGTGGAGACAGCCTCAGCCTGGACCTGTAGCCTCCCTCCCTCACGCCTTCATGCCTGCCCTTCTGCATACTAGGCTCAATTCCCCAGCCTCCTGCCCTGGGCCACAACTATACCAGGGAGCAGGACTGGGCCCTACCTGGGTGCTCTTCTACCAGGAGAGACTTGCCCTGGCTCATGCTGCAGGCACCCTGCCCAGCCCGCAGCCCCCCTAGATCCTTCCTCTCTATGGGCCTGCCTGGCCCTGGGCTGGCCTCTGCAGATTCCGCCCCAGACCAGTGTCAGGGAGGGCTGAGCCAGCTCTCAGGGTGCCCTCTGACAGTGTGTCTGCTGTCAGCTCACTCTGCTGGCCTCAGATCTTAGAGGATTCCAGCCGAGGACTCCAGGGTGTGGGGGGCTCCCTCAGTGCCCGCAGTTCCTGCTCCAGTGCCTGGTTGCGGCGGTACATGTCCATGTAGCCCCCCTGGATCTCCCGCTGGTAGCGCAGCACACGCTCCTTCTCCTCCTGCCAAGTCCTCCGTTCCTGCTCAAAGCGCAGAGCCTGCTCCTGGCCCCGGAGCCGTTCTTGCAGCAGCTCAGCTCGCAGCTGCTCAGCACTATCTCTGGCCTCGCTGCCTCCTGCCTCCCCCAGCAGCTCCCTGCTCTTACAGTCATCTGTCTCACAGCTGCCTGGGGCCTCCTCCCGAGGGGCCTGCTCCTGCAGGCTGCGCACAGCCTGGCGTAGCCGGGCCAGTTCTGCATCCTGAGCCTGGGCTTGTGCCCAGCTACCCCGAAGTTGCGTCTTCAGACTGAAGATCTCAGCCAGCTTCTGGGTCAGTTCCACTTGGGCTTCCCGCAGCTGCTGCTTCAAAAGGCTAATCTCTGCTGTCTTCTGGCACACCTGGAATGGAGATACAAGCAAACCAGGGTAAGGGGAGCTAGTCATGGGGTCTGGCAAAGGATGGGACCACAGCAACAGAGATAGGTTTCTGAGCCCCCAGTTGTCTCTCACCTCCCATTGGGCTTCATCCTCTGGTCGTGCACTGGGGTCAGCCTCTGGGAAACTGCCAGGGGGCCGAGGCTCGGGGACCAGGCCCTGCTGAGCCTGCAGCTCCTTGCGTAGGCGCCGCTGCTCCTGCTGGGCCATGAACAGTTGCAGCTGGAGGTTACGCTCCCTACGCTCAGCCTTCTGGGCCACCTCATGCAGCCGCTCCACATACAGGCGCTTTAGCTCAGACAGCCACAGGCGCTGGCGCTCCTCCAGCACCTGCCAAGGGGAAGAGGCACCCAATAGGACCAGCACAGCCATGCCCAGGTATACACATGTGGCCCTGCCTCCACTCCTATAGCTAAGGTCCTGTTTCCCTACACCGCAAGGCCAGGGCCCAGCACCCAGCCACACAGATGTCCTAACCCAGATGCCCTCCAGAGGTGAAATGTCCCCAACACAAGGCCCTCCATGGGAGCCTCTCTCCCCACAACTCACACAACTCCTAGGCAAGAACCACCAGGATATCCTCTCCACATGGGATATGGGGGAAACCCAACCTTCCTACTCTCGTGTCCAGAGCCATGTGGATGAGCTAGCTGGGGCCTCTGTCTTGACTGTACCCCAATGCTGAGAATAGGACTCCAGGGTGGGGGCTTGCTCACCTGTGTGAAGGGGTTGGAGCCATTCTCATCGCTGAGGATTTGCTTCAGGTCCTCACAGGTGTCAGGCGGAATGGCCACCACTTCTTCAGTGGTGGGGCAGGAGAACTCGTAGGGGGGTGGTGGCTCTGGCAGGCAGCTCAGCATAGCCAATGGCCCAGCCTCCTTGGGGCTTCTTGAGGCCCGGTCCAGGGAGCCACCAAGGTGGTTAATATGGCCCAGAGAGGAGCTGAAGGGGCTAGGGCCAATGCCGGGGCTACGGCCAAAACTACCGCCACTAGAGGAGTCAGACAGGCTGGGCTCGGGCTCCGGGCCACCCTCGTCTAGGCTGAGGGCATGCAGCAGTTGTGCCCGGGCCTGGCTGGCCCAGGGCCCTGGGCTCAGGGGCGGGTGGCAGGCCAGCGTGTGCAGGCTGCCATTGCTGCGCCACAGCTTCTGGCCCTTATGGGCTGCCAGGCTCTGCATGGACAGGACACCTTTCCCATTGCCTGCTGCAGACTTGAACACTGATGGGCGAATGCGGCACTGCTAGGAAGAGAGGGCAGGTGTGAGGCCCCTGGGAGATCCTCTCTAAGAACATGGGTATAACCACTAGGAGGCAGACCAAACCTTAGCAGGACTTTCATATTTCAGCCCGCCCCATCCCCACCCCAACCCCCATCAGGGTCTCCAGGGAGGCCCATCTCCCACTGCAGGTAGAGGGTGTGGGCAGAGGCACACCTTGTCAAAGCGACCTCGCTCAGGCAGAGAAGTCTTGCTGAAGTCACCAGCCCGAGGATGTTCCCGGTAGTAGAGGGTGGCGTAGTCAGCAGGCTCGTTCCGAGGGGCCCGCTTGGTGGTCTTGCCATCCTTCTTGGGGAGGTGCAGGTAGCTGAGGAGTTCACGCTGGCCCAAGCCCTTCCGGAGGAGCCCATCAGGCTGGCGGGTGCCCCGGGACCCAGCAAGTGCTGCACGTAGCTCTTCAGGGGAAAAGTCCTGACGTTCCAACAGGCTGCCCACGCTGCCCATGGCAATGTCAGCAGGGTCTGGGGCTGTGGCCATGAAGTTTCAACAGAGCACAGGCAGCTGCTTCTGGGAATTGGGAGGCTCCATTAGGGGCGGGCAGGCACTTGCTGTTCAGCTCCCTTGGCACCCTATGGCCAGGTGCTTGCTCTCTGTAGCTCCCACACTTGGCCCAGAGGAATCCCAGGACAGGATTCCTAGGCTGCCAAGAGAAAGGGGTATAGGCTCCAAAGCTACCTGTCCCTCTATTACTTTGTTGGTCTGAGTAAGCCTAAAGAAAAGCAGTGGTGCTCCAGCTGGGGGCCTGTGTATGATTGAGAGGTATGGGAGAGTCCCCTCAGCTACAGGACTGGGCCAGTAAAGGGTTAGTGAAGATGGACTTAGGCTTAGTAAAGTGCTAGTGAAGATGGACTTAGGCTGTCTGACCCTGACCTTGCCTACTCTCCTGCCATATTTCCCACAATTGTAGGGTGGGGATGATCCATTCAGCCCCTCTTCCTTCAAACAAACAGAGCTCCTCCAGGGAAACATCTGGCATGGGGTTGTGGAGGGGGTGGGGTGGCAGCTACAGGAGGGGGACACAAACAGGAAAGGCCAAGGGGAGGAAGGATGGCGTCAACAATGGCCAGTTTCCGGAACAGGTGTTCTAGTCTCGGAAGAGGGGGGAGGAAGAGATTAGGTGGGACCCTGCCAGCCCTCACATACACCATTACTCTTAAGCCCACCACCAGGCAGAGTGGGCCCCAAACCCAGACTCTGTCAGAGCCAATTGGTACATAACCTCAGCCAACCCACTAACATCATCAAGCCTTGGCTTTCTCACGGGTACAATGGCAATGATAACACTTATCACTCTGGGATGCTGTAAGGATTGATGACATAACATGACAAAGCTCCCAGTCCAGCCCTGGCCCAATGCCAGGGTCAACACAGGCTGGCCAAAGCTGAGCTCAGTCAGACACACAACCACCACCGAAAGACCAGATTGATGCATCAACTCCCATCTGGCCTGGGCCCTGCTTTGGAAAGTGGGGCTGGCACCTAGTCCCCATGGACCCCGTGCACAGCCTCGTGGTTAGCACATTATGGGTGCTCAGAAAGGTTTTGCTGAGTGAACGAATGTCATGGGTTCTCTGTCTCTCACCCACAAACAGCTGCTCCCATTCTGGAGCAGAAGGCCAGCAGACAGATTGCAGCTGTGATCCCTACCTACTCAGTATGCTTCGGGGACACCCACTCCCACCCCAAACAATGGTCGTTAGGAGGTTTCATCTTCCTCCATCATTTCCAGGTTTTGTTTGTAGAAGACTAAGCTCTCCAGGAGGGGGAGGAAGAGCAAGCCTTGCCTACCACTGTGGCCTACAATCTCATCCTGGGCAAAAATAACCTTTCCAGCCTCCCCTCCTAACCCTGCCACGTCAGGGGAGTTTGTGTACCCTAGTCCCCCAGTCCACTGTGAATAGGCATCACAGGCTACACAGGCTCAGGAGATTCATCCAGGTAGGGAATCACAGGAGCTGGGCCCTGATGGCTATGCAGCCCTGCATAGCGGTCTCATACTGTGACATTGTAACTGTCAGCAGTTTTTAAAGATAAGGTCATAGGGTGGTGCCTGTGGCTCAAGAAGTAGGGCACTGGCCCCATATATCGGAGGTGGTGGGCTCAAACCCGGCTCTGGTCAAAAAAAAAAAAAAAACTTAACTGCAAAAATAAATAAATAAAGATAAGGTCACAGAACTCGTTAGGAATCCCAGCACCATGGCTGCCCAATGTCACGGGGGCTAGGGGACAGGATGGATGTCATCACCCATAGCCAAAAAAACTGGAATTGAATCATCCTGCCTCTCCACCAGACACCTTCTCACCAAGAAAAGCACACCTCTGAGGGACCTTGCTCTGTCCAAGAGTGCACTCAATTCCTGTCGGTGCTTCTGGGGCAGGAGACTCCAGAGACCTGGTCTCCAGCCCGCCCTCACACTCTCTCTGCTGGACTCCCTTTTGCCATGCCTCAGCTTCCACATTTTGGAGATGAGAAAGGCTCTGCCTGCCCTGCCTTCCTCATGGGATTAGCTAGACCAGTGGTTCTCAACCTTCTTAATGATACAATGGTTTAATACAGTTCCTGTGGGTCATGACCCACAGGTTGAGAAATGCTGAGCTAGACCATCAAAGACCATGCCAGCAAAAGGGTATGTGAACTGTAAGTGCTGTATGACCAAGTAGGGGGAGAAGATATCAGCAGTGGTGCCAAAAAGCACCCACATCATCTCAAACACACACCACCCCACTCCGCTGCCATATTCCCCTCAGCAAACAAATTCTCATTTTCCCATTTCAGGATTCCACCAAGCATCTCAGGTCCAGGGGAGAGTTCCTGAACTAGGGGTGGCATGGGCCACAATAGTGTTACCTGTCAGTCCCATCCAGCAGCACAGAAACACAGACAATTATGTCCAACAGCAGACACAGTCATGTACAAGGTCACTCACACAGCACTGAGTATCTTCCAGGATGCACAGACCTAACACAGGAGTGCCCCACCATGAAGACCCAAGGGTCCTACCCAGTCCCAGGTTAGATGCAGACCTGTGCATGTGTGCCTGTGGCCAGTAGTGAATGCAGTGTGGCACTAATGATCACAAACAGCTAGGAGGCTTAAAGAAGGGGGAGCCGTCAGCCACTTTCCTTTGTCTTTCCTGAGGCCCCCTCCCTGCTCCCTCTGTCCCTTCTAGTAACTTCTCTGACTGTATTGTCAGCAGAGCCAAGTGGGGTTAGCTTTCAGAAGGTTTCTTCCTGCCCAGGTCTCAGTCTGGGGATAGTCCCTTTTATTAAAGGGGTCCATACCCCTCTTCCCCAACACACACATTCCTTCCTGTTGCCTGGAAGCCCGGGGACTGCCTGTTCAGGCCAGGGCAGCTGCACAGGGTGGGATGAAGAGAATTTGGGGGAGGGAGCAGCAAGTGCCTTACAGCCTCACTAGTAGGTCAGAGCAAGAAGCCAAGGGTCTTCTCTGAGTGCCCGGGCTTGCCTGTACATAGCTGAAAACACCACCACCACCCAATTGGCTAGGTCTGGGATGGGCCACTTGAGCCAAATTCTCCACAGGTTCCAGCTGGCCTTAATAGGGTCCCTTCACTCCTGCTCTCCCCTCATCCCCAAGACTAGCAACAGACTGAAAACACGGGAGGTCCATCTCTTTTGGACCAATCCTTGGTTGCAGAGGGAGAACAGGTTGCTCTCACCATGAAGCAAAGAAAAAGAGAACACACAGAGGCATCCTTATTGCCTGCTAGTGGGTGCTCTACTAGTAGTGTGCCTGCCTCACAATGCACACAGGTGAGTTTTGTTATTCCCCAGTTCAGAAGAGGAAATTGAGGTCCAGGAGGTGAAGGTCATGTGCAGCTATCTGGGAGAACACAGGCTCTCCAGGCTTAGAAGTCTCCTCCAACCCCACTCTGCATCTCCTCTGGAGAGGGACACCCCAGCCCCCACAGGGGCAGGATTCTCAACTGCCCCAGGCTGGCCCCATGGGAGGATCCTGCCACTTGCTGGAGATCAGCTTTGCTGAGGGGTGTGTCTGCAGCTGCCCCTGAGGAATGGGACTGGAATGTACCAGCTCCAGAAAAAGGGGTAGTGGGCTAGAGGGCCCAGAGAGGGGCTAGCATACCTGACTTCCATAGTGACACTTGAGGAGTGGTTCTTAGTATTACTATATAGTCATTCACAGTCACACAGAACTCTACAGTTTTTCTCAGCCTTTCCTTTTCATTATCTCATTTCATCTCCAGAATAGCCTTATAAGGGGCTAACAGGACAATTACCCTCACTACATTTACAAACAGGGAAACTGAGACCTGGATCCCACAATGAGGAGCAATCTCAATTCCCTGGGCAAGGTCCTCCCTACTGCACCAGGCTGTCCCAGCCAAAGGTCACAGGTTCCCCTCCATGGGCACACACTGCTGTGTATGAATGTCTGCCCAGCCCTTGACACATTTCTCCCAAAGGAATCTGCAACCAGGCTCGTTTGGACTGCAGTCTTCTGAGCCTAGAATCCCTCCTGCCTGTCCCCCAGGTCAGGAAGAAAGAGAGGAAGCGCCCCATGCCAGCTCCAGCTCTAGGGGCGGTGTCAGGAGCAGGCTGGCCGCATGCATTCACAGTCTCGCACATACACACCCACACAACCAGTTGGTAGAGGAGCCCTGCCTGGGAGGGCTCTGGGAGGAGGCTGATCACTGGGCCCAGGACAGCTGGCTGCCTCTGCTCCCAGGCTGATCTGTTCCTATGTGGTTGGGGTGTGCGTGGGTGCCTAGAGGGAGACAAGTCCCAGTCCCCTTTCTGGACAACACCAGGGCCCTGATTTCGGCCTGGCCCCAAGCCAGCCCTCATTTTGGTTAAAGGCTGTGGCCAAGATCTGGGAATGTCTTCTGTCCTCAGCTGCAGCTCAGACTGAGCAGGAGGTTGGGAGAGGAAAGGAGTGGAGTGGGGCGAGAAGGACAGGAGGGAGGTCTAGTGGGGAGAAGAGGCGGCGGGGCAGATGAGATCGGCATCCCTACAGAATTGCCCCCAGGTAGGCAGAAGTGGAGGCGAGGATTCCCCAGAACTGCGGCAGGTCCTTGAGCTATCTGGGGAGCTGGGTAGGGGCGCGTTTCCTCCAGATCCTTCCCTGGGGCCTGCAAGGAGGGCTGAGCAGGGGGGCGGAGACCGAGGTCAGACTCTATCGCGCCAAGGACGCCTGCCCCACCCAACCGTGGCGCTCGGGTCCCGCGCGCTGCTCCTAGGAAAGCGCATCTGCAGGGGTTGCGGAGAGTGAAGTAACCTTGCCGACTGTCCCTCTAGCGGAGCGTCGGGGTCGGTTCCTGATCCGTCCCCTTAGTGCCTCGGTGTACAGGAGTAGGGGCACCTGGGCGCACACCGCACCTTGCCACACCCTTCCATTTCTCACTCAGACCAGAGCCTAGGTCAGCAGGGGCTGTGCCTTGGCCAAGGACCCCGGAAAGAGACCTCAGCAACCTTCTCCATCTCCCAAGTCCAGTCCCCGACCCCTGGACCCCAGCGCGCGCCCCACTTACCATGCTGGCGTCGCGCTTGCCAGCCCGCGGAACCGCACCCCTCGCGTGCTGCAGTTCCCTCGCGCGGATTTGAACCCTCCTCCGAGGCGCCAGCTCCAGCCGAGACTGCAAGCCGGATCAGAGCTGCCGTGCGGCAGGCGCCGGGAAAACGCGGGCGGGCGGGCGCCGGAGCCGGATTGGCGAGGGAGGGAAGCGCTCGGCGGCGCTTGCCCGCCTGCCCCAGAGGCGGAGGGAAAACCCGGCCTGACTCACTGGCGCTCGGCAAGCCCAGCGACCGGCCCCGGCCCCGGCCCCGGCCCCCGGATGTGGGGGGCGGGGCTGGGCGCCTCCACCCACCCGCAAGTCAACCTGAGCTCCTCCCCGGCCCGGGGCTCGCAGCCAAGTCCCAACTCGCCGTGAGGTCCCGGAGGAGCCGTGAGGTCCCGGAGCCCGAGCCCCTTGCTGGTTGCGCCCAGCGCAGCTGCCGACCTGTGCGTGCTGGCTCAGACCCAGGGGTCTGCAGCCCAGAGCTCGGCCGAACCTCCAGAGGGCTGACAGATCACCGCCGCCTCCTCATCCTTCTCCGGCCTCGCCCGCCTCTGTTTCCAGAGTTGAACAGCTTCAAAAGGGGCTTATTGGATTCATCTGCCCCCCTGGTCATCGCTGCCTCTTCTCAGGTACGCATTATTTTCCCCTTTTGAAGCTGAGCCAAAGTAGTACTTTGAGAAGTGAAAAGCTTACCTGAAGTCTCTGGTTAGTTCGCAGCGGAATTGGGCGCTAAGGTTGTTTTTTTTTGTTTCGGGTTTTTGCCAAAGGAGCCTTCTAGGGATAGCAAATTCAGGTGCCTTCAGGGGCCAGAAAAATGATGTAAATGAACCAAACAGAAAAGTTGGAAACTGAGAGAGGAGAGAGAGAGACATCTAAAGGTATTCACATTCAAAAAATTAAAACATCCTTTCTTCCTTGAAAAGTTAAACATAGAGTTACCATATGACCCAGGAGCTCCATTCCTCGATAGGTACCCAAAAGGATTTAAAACAAGTACTCAAACAAGCAAACAAATGTTTGTGGGAGTACTGGTCACAGCAGTCAACCAACCAAATGGTGCAGACAGCCCAAACCAACAACGGATGAATGGTTTATCCATATAGTGAAATATTATTCAGCCATAAAAGGGGTGAAATGTTGACACAGTACAAGTAAGAACTTACAAAACATGCCAAATAAACCAGACACAATGGCCACATGTTATAATTCCACTTGTAGGAAATAAATAAATTCATATAGACAGAAAGCAGATTAATGCTGGAGGCTGTGGGGAGGGAGAAATGAGGAGTGATTGCTTAATGGATATGGGGTTTCCTTTTGGGATGGGGAAAATGTTTTGGAACCAGATAAAGGTGGTAGTTGTACACCATTGTGAATGTACTAAATACCATTGAATTGTATGCTTTAAAATAACTAATGTTATGCAATTTTTTTTTGAGACAGTTTCAGTGTGTCACCCTCGGTAGAGTGCCATGGCATCCCAGCTCACAGCAACCTCAAACTCTTAGGCTTAAGTGATTCTCTTGCCTCAGCCTCCCAACTAGCTGGGACTACAGGTGCCTGCCACAACGCCCAGCTATTTTCTTTTTCTTTTTCTTTTTTTTGTTCCAGTTGTCATTGTTGCTTTAGCTGGCCTGGGCCGGGTTTGAAACCACCAGCCTCTGTGTATGTGGCTGCTGCCGTAACCACTGTGCTATGGGCACCAAGCCATGTTATACAAATTTTACCTCAAAAAAAAAAAATCATGCCACTTGTGGACCATGGGCCACCAGTTTGCAACCCCTTGTCTTCTTTGCTATCTTTGACATTTTCCTAACAACCAAAGTGGCAGACTTCAGAGGATATGTCTACAAAAACTTATTAATAGTTACCCTACATCTCAGCCCCTTTGGAGCCCTCAGTCTGGTTGGGATACTCATTGGGACAGCGTTTAACCATTTTGGAGACCCAAGGAAGGGCTTCACTGGAGAAGTAGCTTTTGAGATGGTCCTTGAAACATTTCCACAGAGGACAGTGCTGCCTGGGGAGTAGTTGCAGGGCTGGAGAAAGCAACACATGTCCAGATGAAGATCAGCTTACTATGGGGTGGCAAAGGGCAGTGAGGGAGTAGGAGTGAAGGTGGCACATGAGAGAAAACCATTTCAAGAGAAATAAGCCCTGGGGGCCGCTAAAGTATTAAGAGAGGGGAGCTTGAATGCCCAGCTGAGTGTGGAGGCCTGTGAGGTAGTGCAAGCTGGGTGGCCAGGTTACAGGAGTCTCCTGAAAGAAACGAGGCCAAGGGGGGCAAGGACAGCAGGGAGAGGAAGAGATGGAGATGTTCATGGGATGGCTTGTGAGAAGAAGCTACTTGTAAGAATTGACTTGCAAGAAATTGCAGGAAAAGACAAAGGAGGGGGTGGTAGCTAAATTCTGA
The DNA here is from genome assembly GCA_963575145.1 of Galago senegalensis. Lineage (NCBI taxonomy): Eukaryota > Metazoa > Chordata > Mammalia > Primates > Galagidae > Galago > Galago senegalensis. Next base: position 25,867 of record CAUYTI010064510.1, read on the forward strand.
TGCAAACTCAGATGCAGGGGCCACAGCCCTAGCTCCTTCCTCTTCCTGGGAGGGTTGCTGTGACTGAACCAAACACATAGACGGTGGCTGAGGCTTGGCAGTGTGGCTCACGCCTATAATCCTGCACTCTGGGAGGCTGAGGCAGGAGGATTGCTTGAGCTCTGGGAGTTCTAGACCAGCTTGAGCAAAAGCAAGACTGTCTCTACTAAAAATAGAAATAATTAGCTGGATGTGGCAGTGGGGGCCTGTAGCCCCAGCTACTTGGGAGACAGAGGCAAGAGGATCGCCTGAATCCAGGAGTTTGAGGTTGCTATGAGCTAGGTTGAGGCCATGGCACTCTAGCAAGTATCCTCTCAAAGAAAAAAAAGAGAGAGAGAGAGAGAGGCTGTGGCACTCAGAGGGCTGGGGCAAGGGAACATGTGGATGTTCCTGGATGTACCAGCTTCTAAGGAGGGCTTGGAAGCTCTGCCCGTCCACCAGAGAACAGTCTGGCTCCATCCTAGCAATAATGTGAAATATATGTTTAGTCCTCATCCCAGTTTCCTGGCACACAAACTCCTAAAATCCTATATAATCTCCATAGCAGTGTCTTGTGTATGTTAATTAGTTGATCTGTACAGCTGGCAGCCACCAGGCAGCTTCAGGATGGGGACTGGTCACCCAAAAGACCAATGCAGGTGTAGAGGGTTAGGACTTCCAGCCCCACTTCCCAACCTCACCAAGGGCAGAGGCTGAAAGGTAGGTTGATGGCCAGTGGCTTAATCAGTCATGCCCACATCATGAAGCCCTCATAAAAACCCAGAAGTACAGGGTTCTGAGACCCTCTGGACAGTTGGACATGTGGATGTTCCTGGATGTGCCAGCTTCTAGGGAGGGCTTGGAAGCTCTGCCCATTCACCATATCTCACCCTATGGATCTCTTCACCCATATTCTTTGGAATATACTTTATAAGAAACCAATAAGCATAGGTGAGTGTTTCCCTTAGTTCTATGAGCTGCTCTAGCAAATTAATCAAACTCGAGGAGCAGGGCTTGGGAACTCCAATTTCAGAAGCACAGGTGAAACACTCTAGAGCTTATAGTGGTCAACAGAAGTGGGGGCAGTCTTGGGAACTGAGCCCTCACCCTGTGAAATCTGACACCATCTCTGTGTGGATAATTGGAATCAAAAGAGAGGACACTTAGCTGGTATGTAGGGAAAACTCCCCACACTCATGGTCACAGAAGTCTTCCGTGTTGATTGTGGGGTAAGAGCAAAGGAAGAATAGTTTGTATTTTTTCCACTCAATCCTTCTAACAGAAATGTCATTCAGCAAAACAAAACCCAAGTCCCCAGCCCCTTTCGCCTTGGGCAGCCTGCCTGTCTCCCTGGGCCACTGCCCTGGCAGATATCTTTCCTGCTTGGCTTCTCTGAACCCTTTGAGGTTGTTCTGGTTGCCTGGATGGAGAGTGGCAAGGCTCAGGGGACCGGCTGCCCCAGCAAGGGACAGCTTCAGCCCCAATCCAGAGAGTGCCACCTCCTGCCTTCCTCTGCTCATTGTCATACATGAACCATGGAGCTGTGCAGCCTCCCTGATGGAGTAACAGGTGTGGACACAGCTCAGAGCTGGTTCCTGGCAAGGTGGGCTTGGAAGCTAGGTCTCTTGCTGCCTAGTCCAGTGCTCAGTCTGTCAGCTGTACTCCTCCTCAGGCTGTAGATAGAAGAGTGTGGGCTGGACAGAGGCAGGGAGTTAGAAGCTAGTAGGAGGCCAGGCCTCTTTCTTCCTTCCCCATGTTTGCCAGGACAGCATGAGAGAGGCCAAACTCCTGGGGCACAGGGTGGGGTTGGAGGGCATTAGGAGGGTGCATGACTTGTATTCAGTGAACTTTAATCACATGGCTGAGCTTGCAGGGGCAGACACCACTGCCTGGGGCTGCTTGCCCCCAGACTTGACATTCTTGTGGAGTTGGCATGAGAGCCACACCACCCAGATGCCAAAGGGCGAGGCACTTAGGGCACCAGGCCAGGGGATGTGAAACCAAGCTCCCTGGATGCACCTAATTTCTGAATTGGCTGACTTTGGACAATTTAATTTCTCTCGCTGAACCTCAGTTTCCTCATCTCTAAAAGGGGAGGATTAAGTAACCTGTCATCTATAAAGTAAAGCACACGGCATAGTGCCTGGCAAGTGGTAGGTGTCTGTAAATATTAATTAGTCCTTCTTCTCCCAGTGGGGAAAGTTTATCAGAAGGACAGAATGCTTGCTGAGGAGCCTGTTTCAGGTGGCTAGGGAGAATGTGTGCTGCCTGCACCAGCTCCTCCATCATTGTGGTGGGTATGTCTCTCTGGTCCCAGTAGTGCATGTATCTGTGGTGTCTATGAGGAGCCCAGACTGTAAAATCCTGCAGCCACCCACGTGAGTAGGAATTTCCCCCACCTCTCGGGCCATCACCTCTGGCCTCATGACCTTTTTCCTGACTATTGTAACAGCCTGCCTGGACTCCTTACTGCTCAGCTGCCTCCACTCTGCCCCAGAGGGAGCCTTATTGCCTACAAACTGTCCCCATAGTTCTCTGCCTAAGAGGCTGAGTCCCAGCTTTAAGACTGGTCCTGTGACTCCTTCAGGCTCAGGCACTGTGGTTGCTTCCCTGCACCTTTGCTCTTGTGTCCTCATCTGTAAGTGGCTGGTTGTTGGCTGGTTGTCCATTAAGAGCACCCAGTGCTCTCAGGACCTTCCTTCCACCCTCAAGGCAAAATCAATTACCCCATCCTCTGTCACTGCTGCTCTAGGCTTTTTCCATTTCCTCACACTGTGGTGGCACTTGCCACAGGGCATCACTGTCTGTGGGTCACCTGTCTGTTACCCCCAGGAGACAGTAAGACCTGAGTATAAAGGGCTGGTGGCCAACTCATGTCCAGACTCTCCCCACTATGCCTCTTCCAGAGCCTAGCAGTTGGTTACACTTAGCTCAAAGCTCCAAAACGCAGTTTTATGGCCATTATCTAATTGAGGAAAGAGAGAATGAAGAAAGATGGAAGTTGGCCCAGTTCTAAGTCCATTCTAACTTCCTGAGCCTGGGATTCTTTTTGCTTTTCTTGAGACAAAGTCTCACTCTGTTGCCTACGTTAGAGTGCTATGGTGTCAGCCTTGCTCCCAGCAACCTCAAATTCCTGGGCTCAAGCAATCCTCCTGCTTCAGCCTCTCTAGTAGCTGGGACTACAGGTGCTGGCTATAACACCTGGCTATTTTTTTGTATTTTTCTCTCTCTTGCTCAGGCTGATCTTGAACTCCTGAGCTCAAGGGATCCTCCTACCTCAGCTTCCCAGACTGCTAGGATTACAGGCATGAGCCACCATGCCTGACCTTCAAGCCTTGGATTCTTCATTTATAAAACTGTGAAACAGGAAGATATCCTGAGCATGCCCAGGGCCTTGACAGCTGAGTGTCCCCCAGTGCTCTTTATCCCTTGTCCTCTCTCCTCTGGAGCTAGGCCTTCCTAGATATGCATTATCTGAGGATTTCAGATCTTGCAAAGAGCAGGCCAACAGATAACTACCCTAGCTCCAGCCAATTCCTCCAAGATTTTTCTTTTCTTTCTTTTTTTAAGACAGAGCCTCAAGCTGTTACCCTGGGTAGAGTGCCATGGCATCACAGCTCACAGCAACCTCCAACTCCTGGGCTCAAGCGATTCTCTAGCTTCCGCCTCCCAAGTGCCGTGTTTCCCCGAAAATAAGCCCTACCCCCAAAATAAGCCCTAGCAGGATTTCTATGCATTTGTTAAATATAGGCCCTACCCTGATAATAAGACCTAGTGATGGGCGTGGCTATGCAGCGTATCTGCATAGCCACGCCATGCATTTCAGTGCAGAGAGGGACATCCCTGAAAATAAGCCCTAGTATGTCTTCTTGAGAAAAAATAAATATAAGACAGTATCTTATTTTCAGGGAAACATGGTAGCTGGGATTAAAGGCGCCTGCCATAACACCTAGATATTTTTTGGTTGCAGCCGTCATTGTTGTTTTGTGGGCCCGGGCTGGATTCGAACCCACCAGCTCAGGTGTATGTAGCTGGCACCTTAGCCACTCGAGTCACAGGCACTGAGCCTTCCTCCAAGATTTTTCTAACCTGTGTCTCAGAAGGGACATTATGGCTACAGATGGAGTTGTGGGACCCTGAATCAACCTGGCATCCCCTGACCTCATAACTGGGGTGAAAGTAGACTGAGGACCTGGACTGCCCTCCCTTAATCAGCAGAGCTGGGAGGAGCCCTTGTTTACCCCTCCTGCCCCTATCTTCTCCGCTTTGTCCCCTGGGGTGACCCAGGCAGCCCCAGGCAGGAGGTGGGGGTGGAACCATAAAGCAGCCAGGACTTGCTCAGGCCTCAGAAGTCTGAACAGCCTCAGTGGCCCAATCGTGGGTCACTAGAAACCTGGACTAGGCCCACAGCCAAGTCTAGGCTGAGCCACTGCAGTTGGTAACAGGGCACTTGGCTGTATACTTCCTGGCTCTAATCCTGTAGTTGTAGTGATTAATGGTGGAGTGGCAGAAAGGACAAACCTGGGGAAGTCACTACAAAGTATAGGGACAAGATGAAAAGAGCTTGCTTAAAGATTAGTTGCATGATAATGCGAGTGTGCTTAAAACTATTGAACTGTACACCTAAAAATGGTCGAGGGGGTGAGTTTTGGATTTGTGTATTACCACAATTAAAAATATTTTAAAGACAGGCTGGGTGCGGTGGCTCATGCTTGTAATCCTAGCACTCTGGGAGGCTGAGGTGGGAGAATCACTTGAGCTCAGTAGTTCTAGACCAGCCTGAGCAAGAGCCAGACCCTGTCTCTACTAAAAATAGAAAAATTAGCTAGACATGGAGGCAGGAGCCGGTATTCCCAACTACTTGGGGGGGCTGAGCCAAGAGTATCACTTGTACTGAGGAGTTTGAGGCTTGACACCATGGCATTCTAGCCTGGACAATAAGGTGAAATGAAATTCAGAAATTTCATTTCTATCTCAAAAAGAAATGAAATGAAGTGAAGTAAAGTGAAGTGAAATGATGATGAAATGAAATACAATAAAAAATAAAACAATAAAATACAAAATATTTACAAAGAGAAAGAAATTCTGTAAAATAAAAGTGGCATCTGTAGCTTACTGGGTAGGGTGCTGGCCACATACACTGAGGCTGGCGGGTTTGAACCCATCCTGGGCCTGCTTAAACAACAATGACAATTGCAACAAAAAATAGCTGGGCATTGTGGCAGGTACCTGTAGTCCTAGCTACTTGGGAGGCTGAGGCAAGAGAATCACTTAAGCCCAAGCAGGAGTCCTCAAACTTTTTAAACAGGAGACCAGTTCACTGTCCCTCAGACCATTGGAGGGCCAGACTGCGGGCCTGGGACGAGTTGGCTACTAAGCAGGACAGGCAGCAGCGGCAAAACACCAGGCGGGCTGGATAAATGTCCTCAGAGGGCTGCATGTGGCCTCCAGGCCGTAGTTTGAGGACCCCTACCCAAGGCTTTTAGGCTGCTATGAGCTGTGACACCACAACACTCTACTGAGGGCAACATAGTGAGATTCTGTCTTAAAAAAAAAAGCGAGCCTGGATTGTCATATTCCAGAGATATTCAAAAAACACTGATAATGGGGGTGTTCATTTTTTATACAAAGGAATATTTCTTATGTACAAAAAGATAGGAAAGAATTTTTTTTTTTTTTTGAGACAGACCCTCAAGCTGTCCCCCTGGGTAGAGTGCTGTGGCATTACAGCTCACAGCAACCTCCAACTCCTGGGCTCAAGCGAGTCTCCTGCCTCCGCCTCCCAAGTAGCTGGGACCACAGGCG
>CAUYTI010064511.1:0-71113 GCA_963575145.1 Galago senegalensis
CCCATATTCTTAGGCTATAATTAAGTTATAGCTTTCATATAACTTTTTTTTAAGTTAACTTTTGTCCTCTTGGCTGGGCAAAGCTGTGTTTTTCATTTGAGGGAACAACCTTGGCAGAAAAAAAGACAAAAACTCTTCCGATTTGTTTTTTTTCCTCTTGGGAGGTAGAATAAGAACTGTGTGAGATCTTCACACTGTAACTCAGAAGACTCCCTGTTACCAATTGGTATGAGGAGGCTGGAACTGGAAGCTTTGGGCAAAATGTCCCAATCTGTGGCGTTTTTTGCTGGTTCACTTATGTAACCCTAGGACTCTGCCCTTTTTGTGGAAAGGGGTGTGGTACAGCCTAATACTCACAGTATTACTTTTGCCAATCAGTCATAGGAGAAACAGCTGAAAAAAAGGTGAAAAAGCAGAACTCTGCTTTGGGTTTGACTTACAACTTTTAGCCAGCTGATTGGTTCAACTCCGGAATGGCCACTCTGCTTGATTTGACTTTCCCACCATTTAAAGAAAGGGGGTTTGTTGCTGAGGACTCTTGGGGCCATTCCATGTAGTGACCTATGTTACTACAGGTCATTAGGGTAAATCCTGGATCCTACTTGCTCCCATGTCCCCTCAGGCCCTCGAATGCTGCCCAAGCACTCGCCTTTTGGTCACCTCACTCTGGGAGATTGGTCAAGCCAGGTGGAGGGACGGGTGAGATGGGAAAGAAGGGAAAGGACCAGTGGGTTTTATAGGAAGGGTTTCTACCCGTGGTGTAGGCACCGTAGTGGAATGTTTAAGAGCCCTATCTCTGGAACCAGACAGCCTGGATTTCAGTCCTGGCTGTACCATTAATAGTTGTACGACAAACTCTGTGCCTCAGTTTCCTCATCTATGAAACAGGGATTATAGTGTAAGAATACCCAATCCTTGGGGGTTGGGAAGTGGGGAGGAAAGACATGTTTCTACTACACTCAGACATCTAAACTGAAGAATATTTTGTTTGCCTTGTTCTTGTTGTAGTTTACTGTAGATTTGTGGAGCTTAATTGAATTCTTAGTCTTTGGATGGTGGGACCAGGAGAACAACTGAATAAATACAAAGTAGAAAGAGTAACCAGCTTGGGCTTTAGATTTTGGGGATGGGCTAAAGTCTGCACCCCAGATGTACCCATTTTAGCCCATATAAATTAATGACTGATAGGAAATGGCTGCATTAGTGAAGTACCATTTTTTTTGTTTAGTCAAAAATATTTGTTAGTCTGGGCACCATGGCTCATTCCTATAATCTAGCACTCTGGGAGGCTGAGGCAGGTGGATTGTCTGGGTTCAGGAATTTGAGACTAGCCTGAGCAAGAGTGAGACACTTTCTCCTCTAAAAAATAAAAAAAAACCTAGCTGGATATTGTGGTGCACACCTGTAGTCTCAGTTACTCTGGAGGCTGAGGCAAGAGGATCACTTGAGCCCAAGAGTTTGAGGTCTCTGTGAGCTGTGACACCATGGAACTCTACCCAGGGCAACAGAGTGAGGCTCTGTCTCATAGAAAAAGAAAAAAAAAACAAGAAGAGAAAGAAAAAAATGTATTTATTGAGTACCTGCAATATTTCAAACACTGTGCTAAGCCCTGGGGATGCCACTCTTGAAAGGACAAAATGAGAAAACAGATCATAAAAAATACATAGGAAAGTAAACTAGATCATTCCATGTGGTATAAATACTTTGAAGACTAAAACCAAATTTATGTGGGGAATTTATGACTGGGGAAAGGTGACCACTTTAATGAGAGCAGTCAGGGAAGGTCTAATCACCCTTGAGCTGGGCGGTGGATACAAAGATCTAGGGAAAACATTGTAGGTACAGTGAACAGCAGGTGCAGATAGAGTCTGGTAGATGTTGAACTAGCCAGGTTAGTCACTGTATCTTAAGTGACCTTTGGCAGTGCGATGTAAAATTTTGCCATTGCTTCTAAGTTTTTGAATTTATAGGCATAGAGTTTTTTAATATAGTCTCTATTCCTTATACTCAGTGTAGGGACTATTGTGATGTTTTCTTTTTCATTCCAGATATTCCGTAATGTTGCCTTTTCTCTTGATCAGTCTGGCTGGGAGTTTATGGGTTTTATTGGTCTTCTGAGAATCAACTTTTTGTTTTGTTGATGTTTTCCATCAATTTTCTGTTCTCAATGTTCCTGATTTCTTCTCTTGTCCTTATTTTCTTCTTTCTGCTTGATTATAATTTGCTTTGACCATTATTTTTTCTTGGTTTTTAAGGTAGAGACTTTGATCATTAATTTCAGAATTTTCTTATTTTTTTTGACATATGTAATGCTCCAAATTAAATGCATGCCACAAATTTTGATATTTGTGTTTTCATTTTCATTCAATTCAAAATTTCTGACTGAAAGGCAGACATGTGGAAATGGGCATACTTACTCTTTTGGTAGGCCAACATTTCAAGGGTTTGAGTTAGTTGGAAGCTCCCACACCCTCCCTCCATCTTTCTGTTGGGGAGATATGTAGAAGGATCTAACCAGGGCTTTGGGCCTTTCCCCCAAAGGCCTCTGTTCCCCTCCTTGGGCATGCACCCCAAGAAAGTCTCTCTCAGGCCTCCCTCTCTGCTCCTCATCCAGTGAGGTCTGTGGGGAGTCTGCCTCTCAGATGTCCCATATCCTCATACTGGCCCACAGCACGCTTCTAGCAACTTGATGAAAGTTGTAGTTGAATCCTTATTGGCTTCTACACATCCTGAAGCTGTATCAGGTAAGCAAGTCCTTGTATCCCTCTGCTCCTTGAAAGCACCTGTTTCCTTACCTTTTGGGTTTCTTGGCCACTCTCCTACAGCCTGGGCTTTGTGATGAATTTAAGAAACATTGTGATTTTGTAGATTCTTCTTTTTTTGGTAATTTTTTCCCCCAGCTTTCTAAGTCCTAAACAGAAGGGAGAAATCCCTTTAAGCACACTCCAATCAGGCATTTCTCTCCCCTCCCTATTTTCAAGTCTACTGAAAATGCTCTCCAGGAACCACCCATGACCTGCACATGACTGAATCCAGCAGTGTGTCCTCAGGCTCCGTCTTGGTCAACCTTTTGGCTGCACTGGACGTGGCAGATCCTTCATGACAGATGCTGTCTACTTGCTTCCCCTGATAGCACAGGCTCTTGGTTTTCCTCCTAGTTTACTTGTTTCTTCTCAGTCTCCCTCCTGGTTTCTTCCTTTTCCTCTGAGCTCCTTACATTGCCAGGCTGTCTTAGTCCTTGGTTCTCTTCTCTATCTAGAATCTCCCTTGGAGATCTCATCAGTCATGTGGTTTAAAATACCATCTTATGCCAATGGCTATCAAATTGTTATCCCCAGCCCAGCTCTCTCTCCCAGTTTACATTTAAAAGTGCATTTCTGGTTTTCCTAGATAAATCACCCTCAGCTCACTTCTCCGTTGATGGCTCCTTCATTCTGCTAGTTGATGAGGCTGAAATCTTTGGAGGCAACCTTCACCCCCTTCTTTTCTACTTTGTATCCAACCCATGAGCAAATCCTGTTGGCTCCACCTCCAAAAGATGTCCAGAATTTGACCTCTACTAGCCACCTCCACTTTATATGTTACTGGAAAAGAAGAATAATAAGTAAAATAATCTAAGGAGGTTTATTGTGAGCCAAATTTAGGGACCATGACCCAGAGCCACACCTAAGAAACCTTGAGCAAGTGGCTTGTGGTGGTGGGGTTACAGTTTGGTTTTATACATTTTACGGACATAGGAATTACAGGTCAGGAAATAAATCAATATATGGAAAACATACATCGATTTGGTTCCAAAAAAGTGGAACAACTGGAAGTGGGGTGCTTACCAGTGATAGGTCGGTTTAAGGATTCTTTAGGTGACAATTGACTGAAAGAGTTAGGCTTTGTCTAAAAAACCAGGAATCAGTGAAAAGGAATGCTTAAGAGACAAAGTACCAGATTCAAGTGGTTTGTTATGTATATTGAGGACCTGCAGGTAGGTCTTACATAGCCTCAGGCCTGTTAGTGAGTCCCAGAGTGTCTCTAAGAATGGAAGAGGGCATGAGGAGGTGTGTCTCATCTCCTTTCTCATGGTTAGCAACCCAGTTTTAGGGATCTTCTTGGTCAAGAGGGGGTCCAGTGAGTCAGCCTCTTAGGCGGAGCCTTAAGATTTTATTTTAGTTCGTAGTTACTATCCTGGAACTCTCATCTTTCCTTTGGGTTACAGCAAAGCCTCCGTACTGGCCTTTCTGTGTCTTACTAGCCACCTTATTCTCAACACAGCAATCTGACTGATCCTTTCAAATTTGAAGTTATCTATGTCACTTCTCCACTCAAAACCCATTGGAGGGTCCCTATTTCACTAAGAGTAAAAGCCAATGACTTCATGATAGCTACGAGGTCTCACATTATCTGGACCTTCTTACTTCCCTGGCCTTGTTGCCTACTGCTTTCCTCCTTTGCACACCCCTCTTCAGTGATACTGCTCTGGTCTCGATGTGTCCCTCCAAATTCATTTGTTAGAAACTTAACCCCCAGGTTAATCTTTATGGATTAACGCTGCTGCAAAGGAGGCTGTGGGAGTGGGTCCCTCCTTCTGCTCCTTTGCTATGTACTGACACAGTGATCATCCCCTTCCCTTCCACCTTCTGCTGTGTGAGGATGTAGCCAGAAGGCCCTCATTAGGTGCTGGCACCTTGATCTTCAACTTTTCTGGACCTGTGAGAAATACATTTATGTTTTCTGTAGATTACCTGATTTGTGATTTTTTGGGGTATGTTGTTGTGCTTATGGTAAAATGCAAAAAGAGAGAAACAATTTTAAGGCAAAATTTATTATCAAAAGGGAAGCAAAACGTAAAGATTTGGAAAATCCTGAGTTGGCTATGAAAAGAATAGAAAAGTGAGTTTAGGACAGATAACCAGGGGGGTGGTAAAGTCTTTTGATAAAGTGATCAGTATAGATGGAAGGAAACCAAATGCTACTATCAAGACAATGGAGGAACGACCTGAAGCATTTCTGAGCTCTCATTCATCACAGGCCTGGAGTGCCAGGGCCTTGAGGGCAGAAAAGTTGGGAGGGAAAGGCCCAGGGTGCCCACAAGACCAGTGGCTTGTTGACCAGAGACACTCAAGCTTCAGCTCCTTGCTTTCCAACACAGCATTCCTCGTGAGGGTCAGCCTGCTGTTCTGGAGGCTGGAAGCCATCAGCCTCCTGGACATCCATGTAGTGTAACTCTGCAGGTGCGCAGAGTGCAAGAGCTGCAGTGGCACAGCTACCTTCACTGAAATTACAAAGGACACCTAGCATTGTTGGGGGTCGGGGTCCCTATTCTTGGAATCCTGTTGACCTGGTTCCATTCCTCATTCTGCTAAGCTAGAAAATTCATCTGAGGGAATGGAAAGCAACAGTGAGCGGAAACTGAAAATAAAACTGGATTGTGGCCAGGAAGCAAAAGTAACCTGTACAAGTTTCAAGGTAACAAAGAGAGAGTTTACTTAGGAAGAACAAAGAGAAAGTTTAGAGTACCTCCAAAGAGAGTTGTAAGTGGGTCCCTCTCATGAAGGAGAAAAGGTGAGAGAGACTGAGACACAAAGGCCTGCAGGGGTACAAATTCTCCATTTGAAATTGGCTGCAAGCCTTTCATTGGCCTCTCTGCACCACCAGATAATACTGCCCTTTGCTACTGGTCACTGATGGTCTCTTTCTATTGGTCATTGGTTACCTAGGTTACTTTATACTCACATTGTTATGGGCCCTCCAGACTTCATCATTTAGCAGGCTAGGTTTTTCTCCCATCATCCTTGAAGCCCCTTTCTTAGTGTCCCTGCTAATGCCCAGCCTGGGTCCCAGGCAGAGACCTGCCAGAGGTGGAGTCACAACTAGGGCAATGCCTAGCTGGGCTGTGGGACTGGAGCTTGCCCTGCAATCCCACCAGTGTACAACTCCAGCCTGAGGGGCTGAATGGGACTTCAGTGTGTGAGAGTTGAAGCTGGGCTGGGCCCAGCAAACACACGGAAGTGTATTGTCTCAGTCTCTTTGGGCTACTATAATAGAATACCACAGAGTGGGTAATTTACAAAAACCAGAAATTTATTTGTCACAGTTCTGGAGGCTGGCACTGGCATCTGGTAAGGGACTTCTTGCCATGTCCTCATGTGCTAGAAAGTGGAAAGGCAATTGGAGATGAACACTGTGTCCTCACTTGGCAGAGGAGCGGAAGAGAGAGAACCCACCCCTGCTAGTCCTTTAATAACAGCATTAATCTATTCATAAGGACAGAGCCTTCATGACAAGGTCACCCTTAAAGCTCTCACTCCTCAACACTCTTCACTGGGGCTTAAGTTTCTGACACACAAACATTGGAGGATACCTCCAAACCACAGCATTTCAGTCTGACTCTCCCAATTCATGTTACCCTCATAAAAAAATAAGGTAGAACCTCTGTAAGTTGACCACCCAAGGGACTGTAACAAACTGGTCAACATGGTTAACATGCAGAGGTGGTCAACATAAAGGGCTAGGCCTACTGTACTGATATATTCATGTGGTGCATGCCTGGTCTATGGAAATTAGGTCAACTTAAGTAGTCAGTGTAGGAAAGTGGTCATCTATGGACATTCTACTGTACATTCATTCTGTTCCCATAGCCCCAAAAGATCTTAACTTATTCCAGCATCAACTCAAAAGTCTATAAAGTCCAGAGTCTCATTTAAATCACTATATGGGTGAGAGACTAAGTTTCATTTATCCTGAGGCAAATTGCTCTCCAGCTGTGAGCTTGTGAAATCAAACAGGTTCTGCACTTCCAAAATACAATGATGGGACAAGCCTAGGATTGACATTAATGTTCTACAGGTAGTGATAGGAAAGAAGAAAGGAGCAAGAGGTCCCAAGGAAGTCCAAGACCCAACGGGGCAAACAGCATCAACACTGAAGCCTTGAGAATGATCTTCTTTGACTCCATGTCTTGTTTTCCAGACACATGGAGGCAGGGGCCTGGGACCCAGGGCCTCAGGCAGCTCAGCTCTCACGCTTTTGCTGGGCACTGTCCATAATTCAGTTCTCATGCACCAAAGTCTCATGCTGAGGCATTCCCAGGCTGGCCTAGCACACTGATGGCTCTGTAGGTCTGACTGAGGAGTTATTTAAGTCTTTCCCCACATCTAGCATGGAAATTAAATAGGAGTTAAATTTTATTTCCTAACCTTATTTTACTTTCAACAAGAGGAAAACTTTTCCTCATGCCCTTTTGTAATCTCTCCTTCCTACCCTTCTCTTTCTCCCCACCCCCTGACCTTTGGCCCCAGGAATCTCTGTCAGTAGATTGGTTTTCATTTTCTAGACTTTTACATAAATGGTATCGTACAAAATGTACTTTTTTTTGACTGACTACTATCATTCAAGGTAATTATTTTTGTATTATCATGTGTATCAACAATTTATCCTTTTTATTACTGAGTAAGTATTCCTTTGCATGGTTATTTCATGTTTTGGTTATTCCTTGACCTGTTGGCAAACATCTGAGTTATTTCAGATTTTGGCTACTTACAAGTAAAAGAATGATGAACACTTGTGTACAAGTCTTGGTACATACAGACATAGGCTTTCATTTCTCTTGGGTGCATAACTTGGAGTGGGGTGGCTGGATCTTATGTTAGGTGTATATATAACTTTAAAAAAAATGCCAAGCTCTTTTCCAAAGTGATCGCACCATTTACAAACACTGGGATAGTCTATAAGAGCTCCAGTTACTTCACATATTTAGGCTTTCTTGGTTTGGTCAGTCTTTTAATTTTTAGCTATTCAAGTGTAGTAGTATTTCATTATCACTGTATTTGCATTTCTCTAATGTCTAGACTAATAATATTGAATATTTGTTCATTTGCTTATTTCTTGTTTATCTTCTCTGGTGAAGTTTCTGTTAAAATATATTGCCCCTTGTATTTTCATAGGCTCTTTCCCCCTCCCTCCCTCCCTGTGTTCCTTCCTACCTGTTTGCCCATGCTGATTTTGAGGTCCCAGGCTCAAAAGATCTTTCCACCTCAGCTTCCCAAGTAGCTGAGATTATAGGCAAGAGAACTGGACTTTCTTTTGTTATTGAGTTTTGAGAGTTTTTATATATTCCAGATACAACACTTTATCAGCGATGTGATTTCCAAATGTTTTCTCTCAACATCTTCTTTGATCTGTGGGTTATTTGAAAGTGTATTGTTTAGTTTTCAAATATTTGGGGGTTTTCCAACTATCTTTCTGGTATTGATTTATAGGTGTAATTTAATTCCTTTGTGTCAGAAAACATACTTTGTATGACTTGAATCCCTTTAAATTTATTGAAGCTTGTTTAATGGCCCAGAATACAGCAGATCTTGATACCTTGCACTCGAAAGTGTTTTCTGCTGTTTTGGGTGATGCGTGCTCTAAATGTCAGTGAGGACAAATTGGCTGACAGCTGTATTCATTTTCCAGGGCTACTGTAACAAATTGCCACGAACTGGGTGGCTTAAACAACAGAGATTTCTTCTCTCACAGGATCTGGCGGCTAAAGTTTCAAAATCGACATGATGGCAGGGCCATGCTCTTTCTGAAGCCTCCAGGGGAGGATCTTTGCTTTTTCTCAGCTTCTGGTGGTTGCTGGCAAATCCGTAGCCTGAAGACTCTCACTCAGTCTCTGCCTCCATCATCACACAGCATTCTTCCTGCCTGCGTCCACAGTTCCCGCTTCTCGTAAGGACACCAGTGAGTATATCAGGACTCCTCTTAATCCAGGATGATCTCATGCCAACTTGGTTACATCCCAGAAAAATCTATTTCCAAATAAGGTGAGATCCCAGAAACTCAAATTTGAGTGTATCTTTTTGAAAAAATTCGACCCACACCAACAGTGTTTCTCAAGCCTTGTATATATATCGTCACTGAATTTTCTGTGTACTTGTTTGTCAGTTGTGGAGAGAGGGATTTTGAAAACTGACTGCGATCCTCAGATCTGTTTATTTTCCCTCACAGTTCTATCTGTTTCCTCCATGAGTTGTGCTCAGTCATCAGGTGTATAAACTTGGATGATTATGTCCTTTGAGGCACTGACCCATTTGTCATTATGCAATGACCTTTTCTGTCCCTGGTAATATTCTTTTCTCTGAATTATACTTTGTTTGATGTTAATACAGCCATTGTAGCTTTTTTTGATTAGTGTTAACGTTTTTTTTATACTTTCTCCTATCCTTTTATATTTATGACTTTATAAATATGAAGACATCATATATAAATTCATAAAGGTGAGTTTCTAGTAGCTAGTGGATAATTGGATTTTGCCTTTTTTTTTTTGAGATGGAGTCTCACTCTGTTGCCTTGGCTAGAGTGCACTGGCACCTTTATAGCCCCCAGTAATCTCAAACTCCTGGGTTCAAGCAAGCCTTCTGCCTCAGACTCCAGAGTAGGTGGGCCTACAGGTGCCTGTCATGATGCCCAGCTAATTTTTCTATTTTTAGTAGAGATGGGGGTTTCACTTCCACTCAGGTTGGTCTCTGATTCCTGAGCTCAAGACATCCTCCCCCCATGGCCTCTAAGAGGGTCAGGAGTACAGGTGTGAGACATCACGCCCAGTGGGTATGGTGTTTTTGAAGAATTCCTTGTTAAAGGACAAAAAGATATTATGAATTTTGATCAATTTAATCGATTTAGCAAATATTTTTGAATTCCTGCTGATGGCTAAACACTGTTACATCTTGGATAAATAGCAATGAACCAAATAGCAAGATTCCCATGGGGCTAGTGTGGGAGCGTTAAGAAAATAGACTCAGCTGGGGATACGTCTTTGTAAAGAGTGGCCAGTTCTTCAAAGGAAAAGAGAAGGATGCTGCAGGAGAGAATAGGGTGGGAGACTGGCTTGGTATTTGATGGTTAGGGGAGGCCTCTCCCAGGAAGGGACCTGAGAGATGAGGACTCGGCTACATAGCGATATACTGATGTGGGAAAGTGCAGGCATGTTTGGTGAACAGAAAGTTCAGAGCTGGTAGAATGCCTGAGTGAGTGGACTTTTTAAAAAATGGCTTATGGCTTGCTATAAATCGGGGGTGTCCAACCTGCAGACTTTTGTCCGAATGCTGATTTTGAGAGGACTTTTTTTGCATCTCTATGGTGTCAGATATCATGAAAAGTATGCACAGACCTTTTCTTTTTTGCAAATCAGCTCTCATTCCTGTTTGTATATTTAGTGTGTGGCCCCAGACTACTCTTACTCTTTCAATGTACAGCAGAGAACAAGCAAGGTTGGACACCCCTGCATAAATCAAGGCAGGTGGTTGGGGGGGGAGTTGGAGGAGAGGAGGCGAACCTTAGGTAATATGAATCTAGATGAAGGAGCACTGATTTGTACATGTCTTAATACTCCAGCTCTCTTTCAAATATCATTCCCTGGCCTCATGTAAATTTTGCTTAGAGTATTATCTGTTATTCAATCAAGGAAATAGTCAAATACTTTCTCCAGGTAAGTAGTCGAAGATTATGTGCAAGTGAAAATGCTTTCCCTGGTTAACCTTGCCCAGATATCTGATTGTAGGGGAACATTCTGTGTTGCACAGTCATTTGCGTGCTCGTTACTCTGGCCTGGGTTGTTTAATATTCACAACGACTAGGGAGACCGTTTGTGTGCTTGAAAAAGTGGGGAGGGAAGCACGATTACAATTTTACAATTAACTCTTGTATTTTGTGGAGCATTCTCTGTTAAAACGGTGTACGTATTTCAAAACACATGTGAGAGATTTGTATTTATGAAGGCCTCTCTGGTTTTCCAGATTATTTCGAATCTTACTGTATGATTCATGAAAGAGTTGCACCATCTTTCATGCAGAGTTACAACATTTTGTCTTGCTGTGTTTATCTTAACTGTCATCAAATTCCTCTGACCAAAGGATATTTTTTCTTATTTTCCAAGCCTTCCACCTTTCTTAGTCTTGGCATCTTCTATCCTGAAGATAGGCTTCTCATTGTTTCTAGTGAGTTTGTGAGTTCTATTTGGTAGAGGTCAATTTCAGGAACACTTTAGTAGGGCTTTGGCTTATAGTAGAAATAGCATTGACATTGGCATTGGAGTTAGACTTGGTGTGGATCCCAGCCCTGCTATTAATAGTATATTTACTTAGCTATGTTATCTTTGGTTAGTGACATAACTTTTAAGCCTCAGTTTTCTCATCTTTGAGATGGAGACAATAATCTCTTCCCCACAGTGTTGCAGGATTACGTGAGGTGATACGTGTAAAGCCCAGCATGGGGCCTCTACCCAGTAGGTGCTCGGTTTTGTGTGTGGCTGTTGGCATGTCAGGTAGCATTTCATAGCATCGCATTTCAAGTAGCAGAAATAGATTGGCACTAGTTTATATTTGTCCCCTTGTGTCTAAGGACATCGAAGTATTTCTCCCTTGGGATAGAGGAAAAGTTACTGGAACATGACTGGCTGTGGCCAGGAGAGAGCAGCAGAGTGTCACGACCTTGACCGGAAGGCTCTACAGCTGGGGAGGCTGCTAAGGGAAGCCCAGGCCAATGTTTGTGCAAAAGCTCTCAACCTTATGGGAAGAAAGTATGCTTGGACGCTAAATTAAAAAGCATAATCCAGGGCTATAGAGAGGAAGCCAGGTGATTCCTTGATAAAACATTGGTTAGGAAGCTTCCATATGCCCGGCACTATTCTAAGCACTGGGTTTACCAAAGTTGGTCACAGTGACCTGGGGTTTATAATCTAGAGGGGAACCCCATTATTATAATACAGTGGTGCAAAGCAGAGAAAGTGTTTAGGGATCTGAGAGTGGAGGAGAGACATGTTTCTGGGAAAGGAAAGTCTGCCCAGAGGCAGCATGAATGTCCCTCTAGACACTGATATACAAGCGGCATAGGCACCTCTGGGGGAGCTGGTGGGCCACTCATTAGTTCAGTTCTGGTTACTGTCCTCCTAGTTACCTTTTCTTTAAAAGGCACTCTTAGGAGACCCATCTCTGTGATTGTCAGGGGAAGATACAGCCAAGAGAGTAATGGTATTTACCAGAAACTAGAGGCATTTGACATCTTTTTCTGCAGCCAGCGTTTGTCAGGTTGATTTTCTAGTAAGAATTCACTTGACAATAAGCAGTAACACTAACTCCTGCTTACATTATGATTTCAGAATAACTGCATTCCAAAATGTTCTCAAGTATCATAATTCTGGGAAAGTGAGGATTTGTAGAGGAAATACTTTATCTACTTCTTACAGCAGTCTATTCCTGTAGGCCCTACAGTTCCCCATTCCTGTACTATTTAAGTCAGTATAAATGTGGAAATTATTTGTGAAGTGAGGTAGAAGGTACTCAAAGTGGAATGATTAAAGTCTGCGATGTAATTTTAAAACTATTGGGATTTAAAAACCGCCACTGGAGTGTATCTCTCCTGTTTGATTGTTGCATAGACAACTCTGTTATCTGGTTTAAGCGTAATCTTAAACCACGAAGTTTCAGGCTGATGTGTCAGCAGCAATAGATAACTGAAACAACAGACCGAATAGCACCTCATTCACATTCAGGGTGGGTAGCTGGGGTCCTGTTCAAGGGTTTTATTTCAGTTAGGTCCAGTGTATACCATGGAATACTACGCAGCATTAAAAAATGGAGACTTTACCTCTTTTATGTTTACGTGGATGGAGCTGGAAAATATTCTTCTTAGTAAAGTATCTCAGGAATGGAAAAAAAATATTCAATGTACTCAGTACTACTATGAAACCAATTTATAATCACTCACACTTTCATATGAAAAATGAATCACAACTATAGCCCAGGATGAAGGAGGGTAGGGGAGGGAGAGGGAAGGGAGGGGGGTGGGTCGATGGAGGGTTAGTTGGGGGACCACACCTATGGAGCATGTTGCAAGTACAAGTTGGGTCTATCAGGTGTAGAACACAAATGTCTTCACACTGTAATTGGGTAAATGAGATGAAAGCTATGTTAATTAGTAGGATGTAAGCACTCCAATTTGTACAAATAATCAACACATTGAATCCCATAATGGCATAAATGTATTCATGATCTATGTACAAATGACTTAATTAAAAAAATGAAGTAAAATTATAGCTAAAAAAAAAATGGTGAAAGTGAAGTTATCAGCAGAGGAGGACCCCAGGGCTCTTTGCTGTGATTGTTTTATTAGGCCTTGCGAAAGACTCCATACCACATCTTTATTTATCACCGCACTTGAACTTTCTCTGGATTTGTTGGTCATGGGAGTTGAGTACATCCAAACTTGGCCCTCCTGCAGAGAATTTTCTAGCTCTGGCCTCACTCAAAACCAGCAGCCTTAGGGGTATTCGGTAAAGGGGTCAGAACAGCACGTCCAAATCTGGGATCATTTGCCTCCAATGCCCCCAAACAATGCTGAGTTGCCTTCCAGAACTTATAACTTACACCCCCACTGACATTTTATGAGAACCCCCCGCCCTTCACGTCCCTGCCTATGCTTGTTATTCTTACATCTTTTAGTGTTTGCCAATCTGTTGGGTGTAAAATAAAATCTCATTGGGGTGTTCATGCATTTTGCTGATTACTAATGAGGTTGAGCATTTTTTTTTTTACATACTTATTGGCAGTTTTTTGTTTCCTCTGGTTTGAAACATCTGTTTATGAATTTTACCCTTCTTTTTATTGGATTGTTATTTTTCTTATAGCTATCTGGATGTCATTTATATGCTTTGGGTAGAATCTTCATTTACTTTCTTTTGGCTGGAAAAAGTAGAATGGTGAGCTTACAGGAAGAAGATCCTCTTATCAAGGAATCTTCTGGGTGGCTTCCTAGCTATTGCTGCTGTCTCCAGGTACTCCCTGCCTCATTGAGGACAGTGTGACTCTCTCCCAGGACTTTGTCTCCTCACCTTGTGTCCCAGGTATTGCTTGAGGAGTGGGGTTGGGGGTGGGTGAGGGTGAGAGTGCAGGACAGGAAACGTAGCTTGATTTCTGGAATTTTCCTTTTTTTTTTTTTGTCCAGTCTCTGTTTCAAACATCACCTTGAAATCGTGTCCCTTCCCTTGAGTGAGTGCTCCTGGTTCTTGACATTTGTTCAGGGTTCATTTTACTAGGTTTGAAGCGGACAGGCATCTGTGTTCTGGTTTTATTCTGCCATTTTACCCTGGAACTCTCTGGGACAACTTTTTAAGATGGCCTTGGATTTATTATTATTATTTTTTCTTTCTTTCTTCTTTTTCTTTTCTCTCCCTCTTGCTCCCCCAAAGAGAGAAAAGAACGATCAGTGGCAAATGGCAATTGCATTAAAGCAACACCAAGAGCCGGCTTCACGCTCAGGAGAGAACATGGCGCCGCCTTGTGGTTTCCAGTGCTCTACACATTCAGAGAGACTTCTCCAGTAACGGACTATAAAAATGACCCCTGAAAGTATAGTTTTATATTTTTTCTTTTTAAAATTTCAGATTGATATAAGAGCTCAAATGTTTAGGTTACATGGTTTCCATTTCTGAGGTAACATTCAAGTCGTAGTTGAGCCCTTTGCCCGGAGGTCGTACTGAACACCCTCACTCACAGTGTGTACATTAGGTGGGATCCTGCCAATTGCCACTTTTGTGCTTTGTGTGTGTGTGTGTGGCTGTGCTGTTGATTATATGTTGGTTTCATATCAGTACTGAGTGCATTGGATACTTTTCCCCCACCCCCCATTCTTCTGATACTTTACTAGGAAGAGTGTGTTCCAACTCTGGATGTTAATTTTAAATTGACTTCCACAGGGTAACTATGGTGGGGAAAACATTCCTTTTACCCTTGGTTCTGTGTCTCTAGAATGTGGCCCTGCCTGCTGATGTAAAACTCCACCAGACGCCGTTGGGGGGAAATGGGTGTCACATACCAAAGCTGACCATATCAGAATGAAACCTCTCCCTCCTCCCAGAACAAAAATTTCTGTCTTGAGCTCCTATACTATCTGAGATAGAAATCTTAATCCAATCACATAGAAATAAACTCAGGTGCTTCTGACATTTTTCTTACACATTTCATGTTTAAACTCAGTTAACTTTAGAATTTTTAACATTTTCCCCCAATTGTCTTATTTCTGGGGTTGCTGCTACACTTGGCTTAGGTAGAGGTACAAATGCCATCTCAAATAGGTGGGAGATTTCTGTGTCCAGGTCTCTGTGGCTGGATGCCGTGAAAGTGCTCGTCTTGCTGAGCCTTGCACGTCCCCGTCCAACCTGGCATCCACAGAGTCCCATCCTTCCTCAGCCTCCCGGTTTCATCTCTGCATTCTCATTCCTGGCTGTGTTTGTTAGCATTCTGTGGCCGCCTAACAAATGACCTCAAACCCAGTAGCTTAAAGAAACCTCACCCTTATATCACCAGATAATTCTACAGGTCAGAAGTCCAGGCACCGGTGAGCTGAGTCACTGCTCTGTCTTACAAGGCTGCAATCAATACACCGGCTGTGTCCTCCCCTGGAGGCTCTGTGGAAGCATTTGCCTTCCAGCTCATCTGGGCTGTTGGCAGAGTTTATTTCCTATATGACTGAGATTCTCTCTTTCTTGTTAGCTGTTGGTCAGGACCCACTCAAGCTCCTAGGACTGCCCTTGGGGCCTCCCCAGTGGTCTTGTCACAACACAACCGTAGGCTTATTCAAGGCCAGCCAAAGACTCTTTCTCATTTCTGGTTTCAGGGCTCCCTCGATTAGGTCAGATCCCCCCAAAGATAATCTCCTTTTTGATTAACTCAAGTCAGCTGATAGGGGACCTCAATCATATCTTCAGATTCCTTTCCTTTGCCTTGTAAGATGACCCAGTCACTGTTGTAAAATCTTATCGTGTTCACAAGACCTGACCACTTGAGTGCTGACCCCAGGAACTGGGGATCTTGAGAGCATCTCAGCAGTCTGTCAACTCCACTGTGGGCCCTCAGAGTTCTACTTCTCTGTCTTCCTCTGCTGATTTCTATGCCGCCCTCGGGGTCTGGGGCACGGAATTCAGACACTCCGCCACTCAAGGATGGAGAGAAGACTCCAGTCCTGTCTGCCTTTCCTCTCTGTAGTCAAGGACCTTGTGGGGCTGAGGGCCTTCTCACAGAAGCCTGTCTCATGTCCTCCGGCTGACACGGACAGCCATCTCCCTTCCATCCTAGGCATCCCTGGGAGGGGTGGTAGAGAACAGGACTCATCTTTTATTTCTCTCCAAACTCTGTTATCACCTCTAATCCATAAAGGGTTTTATTTTGGCTCTTCCTACTGCCGGTGGAGGAGAGACAGAAGGATCAGCTAGTTAAATAGTCTTCCAAATTTACTGCTTATTCTAGGTCCTTGGCTCTGGAAGCTTAAAAGCTAAAAATTAACTTTTTTTTTTTTTCTATTTGCATTTCAACTATGGTCTAGCTTTTTCTGAGGGCAGCCGAAGTAGGAGGTCAGGGTAGGAGCTACAGGGCTTGCAAGGCTGTCCCATATCGCCTCTCCCCTGGAATTTATGGGTTAATTCTTCATAAACAACCTGCCACAATCATTTCCAAAACAACCCAGGCTTTCAGAATCACACTGGGAACTGGATTAATTCCATGTTAATTTTTGTGTCACATCTACTGTACTCTATATCTATGAATATTTTTTCCCTTGCTCAGAGTAGGCGGAAACCCCAGAGAAGGACAAATTGAAACACTTTTAGAAGCTAACAGAATGCTAATTAAGTTTTCCTTTGCTGAGGGGAGAGCAAAGCTTGGCAGCATTTCAGAGATGATAGAGGACTTGTACTAATTAGGAGTATTACTCAAGTGAAGTAATTGGAAGTCATTACAAACCCTGAAGCTTAGTAAATATAGGTAGAGCTGGGTTGGAATCAAAGTGGGCAAAGGGGAGATTCCAAAAAACAGCTGGTAGTTCTCACTGGCATAGTTATGTGAGGGTAATTGTGCACTGAGCTAGTGACCAGCCCTTCCCTCCCTCCCCGACCCTCCATACCCAGGCTCAGTTGTCACCTAAATAATCTGCTAATCTGTGGCTTTGCTGCAACTCCTGGAAAAGTCTCCAGGAACAGCTGACCTCTGTTGGCCGGCTTCCTGAGGACAGGTAGGGCCGTTCTCAGCCTGTTAATGTCCTGGGCAGAGCAACCCGTGCTGAGGTCCAGGAGTCAGCAATAGATTTGGAAGACTATTGCTCTTCTTCCCTTCCCGTTTTCTGCCCTCCTGATTATCTTCTTCATGCCCTTTCCCATTTTCAAAAGTAGGAGTTTATCCCGGGAAGAGTCTATCTCTTTTCCACAGAGCTCATTGTAGACGATTCGTTTCTCTTGATTTTTCCCCTCTTCTGAATTTTCCTTTGCTGTACCTGCTGCTCACCTTTCTGGTGAGGAGCAAATTTTTCTCTTTGTATCCCCAGCGTCTCACATGCATACCTGGAAGGTAATAGCTGCTTAGTATTTGTTGATAATATGAACTCGTTAGTGAATTAAATATCCACTTCCTCATCTGTTTCTCTCCCCACTAGACATATCCACTTTGAAGGTAAGGACCTGTCTTACTCATTTTTGGATCCCTTATATCTGACATACTGCCTGGCACGTAACAGGTTCTCAGACAAAGTTTACTGACTGAATGAATACTAATCAGGAGTTCCCCACGTACCTCAGCACACTGTACAGGAATAATTAGCTCTGATGTCACAATTTCAGAATATGCCACTGGCAGAAGCAGATAAGGAAAGGTTACCGAGTTGGTCTTCAAAGTTTCTGGGAAATAGGACAGAAGAGGCATGCAATGAGGAATATGCTTTATGAGATCGCAGGTGAGTGTTCTTTTTCTGCACAATCTTTACCAAGTCAAGTACTTTTCTGATCCAAGGCAGAGAACTAATATAGCCTTTTTGGTTCCCCTTAAGATGAAATGCAAACTTTAAATGCTTCCTTGAAAATTGGAATGAAATCCTTTCAACCAAATGGCTGCAGGGGTTGAAATCTGAGCTGGCACCTGAGTCAGACAGTTGGAACGATGTTCTTGAACAGTGCCACTTGTGCCACTGCTAACTTGGTGACGACCTCAGAGCACATCCCATTGATTCCCAGCCTGGGCTGTAACTTACTTCAGCCCCAAATGATGAAGAACAGAGCCTGTTTCTTTCCCAGTGGTGTCCTCAGGTTTGAAAATAAGATGAGATGATTACCCTTTTTCCTATCTATGGCTCCTTCAAAGTTGCAATGGGAAGACCAGAAGTTTTAGAATCAGACATAAATTACAAGTTTATCCTAGGCAAAAGTTTAACCCATGTCTTTGTTACTACAAGGTATGAAACCTTGAGTATATTTTAAGTATCTCTTTATTGGCAAATGTGGAAAATAACTACATCATTGGAATAGTTTGCAATCTAAGCTAAGAGGACTTTCTGGAAGGACATGATGCTTCTGCCTGTAATCCCCGCACTTTGGGAGGCTGAGGTGGGGAAATTGCTCCAGGCCAGGAGTTGGAGAACAGGCTGAGCAACACACAGAGACCTCATCTCTAGAAAAATACTGGGTGTGGTGGCACATGCCCATAGTCCTAGCCTCTAGGGAAGCTGAGGCAGGAGGATCACTTGAGCCCATGGGTTTGGGGCTGCAGTGAGCTATGATCATGCCACAAGCAAACACTTCAATATTAAAGTTTAATATTGATTTTTAAAATCTTACATTTAAAGACCCTGGTTCATGACTAGTATTAACATTAGTAAGTATGGGAAAAATTAGTAATATGAAATTAAGATTTTGTGACATATAACATTAACATTTTAGTGATAAAACTCCATCACCTACAAATTTCTTTCTTTCTTTCTCTCTCTCTTTCTTTTTTTTTTTTTTTTGAGACAGAGACTCAAAGCTGTCACCCTGGGTAGAATGCTGTGACATGATAGCTCACAGCAACCTTAAACTCTTGGACTTAAGCAATTCTCTTGCCTCAGCCTCCCAAGTAGCTAGGAGTACAGGTGCCCGGTACAACTCCTGGCTGTTTTTTTTGTTGTTGTTGTTGCAGTTGTCATTGTTGTTTTAGCTGGCCCTGGCTGGGTTTGAACCTGCCTGCCTCAGTGTATGTGGCTGGCACTCTACCCACTGAGCTATGGCACTGCCTATCAGAATGATTTTTATCAAAAAGTCTAAAAATGATAGATACTGAGGCATATGCAGAGAGAGAGGAGAGAAGATGGGAGAGGGATGGAGGGAGGGAGAAAGAGATGCTTTTACACTGTTAGTGTGACTGCAAATTAGTATAACTCCTGTGGAAAATGGGATAGAAATTTCTCAAAGAATTGAAAAGTAGACCTGTCATTCAATGCTGCAATCTCACTACTGGATATCTACCCCAAAGAAAAGAAGTTATTTTATCAAAAAGACACCAGCACTCCAATGTTGGTTGCAGCACAATTCATAATGGCAAAGATGGAGAATCACCTAAATGTTCATCAATTCATAGGTGGATTAACAAAATGTGAAATACGTAAACCACAGAGTCACTCAGGCTTAAATAAAGATGTATGAATGCCTTTTACAACAACATGGAAGGAACTGGAGACCATTATCTATGTGAGGTATCTCAGCAATAGGAAGAGAAGTACTGTATGTACCATCTGGTAACTTAGAACTGACCGATAGGCACACAGGGGCACAGACGGAAGTGAAAGTCATTGGAGATCAAGTAGAGGAGGTGGGAGGGGTAGGACGGGAGGGGCAAGAACCCAACTGACGGGTACCATGAACACTGGGTGATGGCAACATTTATAGCCTGGGCTCAAGCCATGTATCAAAACCATTTATAACCCTTTAATATTTTCAAATAAAAGAAAATAGTCCATCTGGTCGATAGCCTGCAATCATACAAACTTATAGTTCTAGGAGGTTGGGAATTTCCCCCTGAGGTTAATTGTTTGAAAAAGTTGGGATAAAAAGAGGAACCCATGAGAGATGGCATTTACTGTGCTCATTGTCTGGTCTTTCATTTGCTCATCTCTCATCACTGTCGACTGTACACTTCTTGAGGCCTGTGGCTGTGTGTGATGATTGGTTTTAGTTATAAAGTGAAATAAAGTTGTCCATAACTGAGATAAATTAAGACAGTGATGATGACACGGGGTTTGTTTGACCATGGCATGAGCTTTTCACAAGAGACATGAACACCAAAGGGGACTTCAGCCATCCGTCCATTCACTCATCTTCTATGCCCTTGTTCACCACCAACCAAGTGCTGGGAGACAGTAGCGAGAAAACTGATATAGTCTTGTCCTTAGGCACCTAAAGCCTTAAAGACAGACAAAGCAGTAATAACTGTAAAGTAAGAAAAATGCTTGTTGGGAAAGCACGGATTGCCAGGGAGGAACGACGGCACATTTAACCTGGCTAGAGTTGCGTGGAGCTTTCCATGCAGGTAACTCATCTGAGGCTCACTAAGGCCTGTTCCATGAGCAGTGTAGGGATTATTCTTCTCATTTACAGATGAGGAATTAGGCTGAGAAAGATTAGCAAGACCCACCTTCCCACAGCCCCAGTCCTGGGCCAGTGACTCCACACCCCATGCTCTTGCCACCACTCTACCCAGCAGCTGGGGGGCCGGGGAGTGTGGCTGAGCTGCATCTGTTTTCAGCCTTATGATGCCTCCTCTACCTAAGCTTACAAGTCCCATCAGCACCAATTAATTAATTCTTGGCATCCATCAGAACTGCCTGGAAGCCACGTGGTGCTCTGGCTAGTGCGGCCCTTAGCCCTGGGCTGGCTTCTCCAGTGCTCATGCCGGGAGCAGCCCTTGCAATTAGGAAAGGGGCCAGGGGGCTCTTTCAAGCCAACACAGAAATTACAGAAGCACAGCCATAATGTCTTATTAGCATGAACCACCATGCTGCAGTCAACTCAGTGTCCGTTTTCCTCGCCTGTGAAGTAGAAGTGAGACTCTCCAAAGAGCAAACAACATTAAAATGTCCAGAGTTAGTTATGTCCAGCACTGCAGAGCTGAGCAGAGGAATGAACACTGCTGTGGGCAGAACGTTTTCCCTTCCTGTTCTGTACACCCAACGGTGTGCTATTCTCTGATTATTTCAGAAAATCTTTTTTTCTTTCTTTTAGTTTTTTAAACCTGTTAGAGATTTCTGAGTTATCTTAGAGCCTTTCAGGGAATAGGAAGTTCTGGCTAAATAGAGGAGTTGGTGATAATTATTTCCTTGATTCATAGTTTAATAGAAAGACTGTGGGACTTTGGACCAAGCAGTAAGGTGGGGGCAGGGGGGGCGCTGAGACTCTATCTCAGCACTTTCATTTTCTGGCTCTATCAGCTTGGGAAATACAAGGACTTCCTTGAGCCTCAGTTTCTTCAAAGGATGGTTGTGAGGATTAGAGGAGAGATAGGTAACACACTCAGGAGAGAGTCAGACACATAATTGATCTTCAATACATGGGAAATGCTATTATCGTGGTGAAAAATCTCTTCTTCCCGGGGAGTCTATGCAAACTCTAGTATCTCTTCTAATCCTGACCTTTCTGGTAACACCAATGTCTCTAGACCTTCACCTTATCATAAATTTCTTATTTTGTCTTCCTAGCCTTTATGATTACTTAACTTATGATTACTCAGTCACATTAACTTACAGAAGGTCCTCTGCTGTCTAAGTTCTGCTTCCTTTGGCAGGACATTTGGAGAATTAGCCCAGCCAGTAAAGGCATTTGGGGTCTAAGACTGTGGTGGTGGTTAGGGGAAGAGGTGAGATACAGTATAGATCTCTAGTCTCCACTCCTGGGCCGTGGACTGGTACCAGTCTGTGGCCTGTTAGGAGGTGAGTGGGGGGAAGCAGGCAAAGCTTCATTTGCATTTACACTGTCCCCATCGCTGGCATCACTGCCTGGGCTCCACCTCCCATCATATCAGTGGCAGCAATAGAGTCTCTTAGGAGCACAAACCCTACTAAACCCAAACCCTTGTAAACTCGTATGCAAGCAATCTAGCTCAGGCTCCACCCCATTCTGCATTATGGTGAGTTGTATAATTATTTTATTATATATTGCAATGTAATAATAGTAGAGATAAAGTACAAATACATATAATGCACTTGAAACATCCTGAAACCACCTCCACCCCCCCCCCCATCTCTGGTCTATGGACAAATTGTCTTCCATGAAACCAATTCCTAGTGCCCAAAAGGTTGGGGACCACTGGTGGAGTTATTTTTAAGACTAAGTGCACATATGGCTCTTAAGATGGTGCTTTGTGAAGTCCTTGGACCACCTGTTTCAAAATTATCTGGGGGAGCTTTTAATAAATGCAGATAATTAGAATATCTGGGGCTAGATCTGGAGGATATCCATTGTAAATATGATCCCTAGGAGGTCTCATGCACAGTAAAGTTAAAGAACACTGAATAATTCATATTAGATTCCAGGCTTCAGTGCCAGGTCAGAAAGTCTTGAAACGAGAGATCCTAGGAAGAAGCTGGCTTTTCCTCGCTCCATGAAGGGTAGTTTGCAGGAAGGCTGGTTATGCTAAAGAGAAATTTGGGGACAGATCCTTTTTCCTGACAGTGGGACTGGAAGATCTCAGTCTGAAAAGAAAGTTGGGTTTCTGGAATAGGCATGAAAATAGAAAGATTCCCAAGGACAAGAAATGGAGCAGAGACTGGGGACCGGGCAGGATATGGCAGAGGATTGGCCACAGGCTTGCTGGTTCACCTCTGTCCCTCCCCCACTCACCTGGGCTCCCTGAGGGCAGGGCTCAAAAGCTCTTGCTTTTAGGGTGAATAAATGCATTGGAAAGTTCTTTGAATTATCATTAAAAAGTTAATAAACCCACTCTTTTTCCATTCTTTTTTTTTTCCTACCTTTTCTCTTCTTGACAAGCTCAACAACCACACTCACTCTGCCAATAGCCTATGTTTAGAACAACAGAAATGAGGACTCATAGGGTCTGATTTTGTCCTGATTGTGCAGGAATGACAGGCTAGGTCTGATTTTGTCCTGATTGTGCAGGAATGACAGGCTAGAAGACCTAGAAGGGTGTTAGATCAGAAATACACCATCTGGGTGACGTTCTTTTCAATAGCACTAACTAGGAGTGTATCCTGGGGAGAAGACTTCACTTTTCTGTGACTTAACTGCTGTAACATAAGGAGATTGTTTTTTCCCTTCCTTTTCTCTTCTTCACAAACTATTCAGGCCGCTGAGTGTGGGACTTTTTTTTTGCTGGGGGCTTCTGAAGAGCAAGCTCCTTTTTCTCTTGTGGGAACTGACAGAGCATAAAGGACGTTGAGGACAGCAGCTTGTCCTTCAGAGGATGACCCCCAAAGAATCCCGGGGGCCTCCATGAAGCTCTGGAATAAAACATGCTTGGAACGTTCTCAGGCCCTGAATATCTTGTGAACCAGTGAAGTTAGGCTTAAGTGCATTCAAATTGTTTTTTCTGTTGCCATCAACAGAAAAGTTCCTAACTTTTTTTGCGGTTCACCAATATATTTCTGACTATCAATCTTTCTATGCTCTGCAACCAAAATCTTATTTATTTTTACATTTTAATTACAGCCAGCTTCTAAATCATCAAGTATAAAATGTTGGGAACAAAAATCTTAAAAAGAGCCAGTGTCTGGCACACAGAAGTTGCTTTATAAACATTTGCTGAATGAATGAAAGAAAGTCAAAATAAATTTAAAAGGGGAAAGATGATATTTTCTTGCTTTGGGGGGAGGGAAAGTAATCACACAGGATGCCTTGGGGGCACAGGTTAAAGCTGAGAGTCCTGGAATGCTGCTGAAGCCTAAACTGCTGAGCTGCTCCAGGCAAGAACTGTCCTTTCCCTTCTGCTTGGAGACGTTGCCCGAGGTCTCTTTTCTGCAATTTAGAATTTAGGGAGAAGGAAGGATTCAGAGTCACAAAGTTTTGCATCAATTCAAGCAATTGATTAATATAACAGATGTTTTGTGAGGACCTACCAAGTTCCCTGACCTGATGAAGTTTACTATTTAGCAGGGGAGACTGAGAAAGAAAAGAATGATGACAACACTGCTGGGTACTGCCAGGGAGGAGACAAAGGGGGTTGTGAGAATAGCAGGAGGGGACCTAACCTAGAGGGGGCGCTGGGCAGCCTCTATGAGTCAGTGATGGTACCGGAGTGCTGTTATCTCAGATGGAGACTGAGAGAAGGGGGTGTGTTCCATGTGAAGACTGTGGCTTCCAGAGCAACTTTGAGAACTGAGAAGTTCAGGGTGGATGGGGAGACACAGCCAGGCAGGGGACCAGGTTCTGCAGGTCTTTGTGGGCCACGTGAGGGAGTCTGGGCTTTAGTAAAACACAGTGGGAGGCCACCGCAGGGTTTTAGGTGGGGGAGTGACGTGATCAGATAGATCAGGGCCCTCTTGGATCACATCTGGCTGAGGGTTGTGAGGCATTGCCCCTTCACGTTCCCCTGTGTGTCTGCACTGTTCTCCCCAGAGGTTCCTCTGTGCTGCTGAAACACCCTTACTTATACTAGAGAAAGGTGCTAAATGGGCCCTGTGTGTTCCCAGAGCTGCTTCCAGCACTGCTTCTGGAGCAATTTTTTCCCCCTATAATTATAGTTTGAATTTTTGGCAGTTCTGACCTCCTGTAAATTGGTATTAATTTCCAGCTCTTAAATCTTTCAAGATGGGACCCAGCAGGGCAGGTGTGGGCTCCATGAGCCTTATCTGTGCCTGGCTACCCCTTGGCAAGCAGCTCCCAGGGTGGCTCACGCCACTGTCCTTCTTTGGGGTCTTCCTTTTTGCAACCAGAGCACTGTTTCTCCCCATAACCATCCCAGCAGTGAGGAGCAGCCCACCCAGACCTGCGGGTACATCTCTGTCCTCACTCCTTGCAAAGGTTCTCCATACTGGACAGCAAACAGCCCCAGCAGGTGTCCACTGAATCCCCTGTCCCCTCATGCACCTGTGGCTTGCAACCCAGAGCAAGCACATTGCTGCACTTTCTTCCACGCTAAAGGGTCGAGCCTTCTTTCTTACCGTCTCACGGTAAACTCCTGGATGGGTAGGGGCCTCTTCTAGCTATTTCTCTCACAGAGCTCTGGGCACAATGAGTGTTACAGAGCATCAGCAGAAAGGTTGAAAGCAGAGACAGATTTAAAAATTCTGAGTCCAGGCTGAAGGGTTATCAGGAGCATAGGGCTTTGCTGAGAAGAGGCTGGCAGTGGGGTGGAAAGACAGGAATATTGTGTCTGACGGTTTGAAGAACACCAGATCATTGAGGACACTCCCTGCTCTCAAATCTACTTTGGACTCAACTTTTTTTTTTTTTCTTTTAGACAGACTCTCACTCTGTCGCCTTGGGTAGAATGCCATGACATCATAGGTCACAGAAACCTCAAATTCCTGGGCTCAAGAGATCCTCCTGCCTCAGCCTCCTGAGCAGCTGGGACTACAGGTGCTCGCCACAATGCCTGGCTAGTTTTTCTATTTTTAGTGGAGGTGGGGTCTCATTCCTGCTCAGGCTGGATGGGCTCAACTTGTTGACTGGTAAGAAGGCACACTTAAAGAACATCCCCACCCATGCCAGACCCATAGGAGTTAGTGGAGACATGTTTACTTTAAGGAAGAATGAAAAGAGCCTGCCATGATGGTCTGAGAACATCACCCCTGAGGACTGCATACTTAAACAACTCATTCTAATGACGAAAGCCAGAGACGGTTACATTCATAAGCTGAACCGCTCAGTGCAGGCTAATAAAATAAAGCTTTTTATATCACAGCCAGGGAAATGATGTTTCTTTGAAAAAAATTGAAAAACACAGAATAATGTCTGGTTGAATAAACAAAAAAGTCCAGACCTCTGTTATTCTCCTCCTCCTCAGCTTAGGCAGGGTCGGATTTGAAAAGACGCCCAGCACGCCTCCGACTGGCCTGTTTTGGTATGACACTGTTAGTTCATACCAACCGCCTATCCTGTGCTTATGCTCTTGAAAAACTTTTGTTTTATGGGGGGAAACCAAATAAGATGTTTACTCACTTTCTCCTGTTCTCAGAGCTTTTCAGTACTGATTCTCTCCCTTGCTACTGAAGAAGATAGGATAAAAATAGGACTTGATCCATGACGTTTAGGAAAGTGGGATGTTTTCTTAAAGCCAAGCCAGCAGCCACTGTTCTGAAGGGTCACTGTTCAGAAGATAACAGTTGCCGCAGCGTGTGGGTCCTGTCTGTCCCTGAAGTCCTCACCCCCTTCCCGCAGCTCCTCGCGGTTCTCCTGCCCACGTGGAGGATCCTCCCCTGCCAGCCCTCTGTGGGCTGAACCTCTCCTTTTGGCACAAGACTCTACTGGGAAGGCAGCTGTAGAGTGTCTATTTGAAAGACGAGAAAGGGGGTGTAGAAAAGAGCTTTAGATTGCATCAGCATAATGGTGTGGAAAATTTATTTGTGCAGTTCTTACTATAGAAAACAGATTTGGGTACAAAAATCAGGAGGATTTAAGAAAGTTCTGCCCCCCCTACCCCCGTCGTCAACATTGGTTTTTTCAAAACATGTCAGAGAACAAAAACAAATCTGTAGCAGGATAAACAATTGAGTGCTGGATTCATCAGCAGAAGGAACTGTGGAATCCACACAACCTTATTTACTGTTTCAGGGGCACACGTGGTTGGTTTTCTGCCCACCTATGCCTTCAACTGGCCTTGCTAGATTCCACTGAGAGGGCGTCTGACTGTCTCCACCACAGCTCCTGGTCTAAGCAAAAGGCCATGTATTGACCACCAAGTGTTCCTGCTGTCCTTGGGAGAGGACATTCGGGCGGGTGGAGGGTCGCAGGGAAGGTTCTCACGAACACTTTGCTGTAGGCACTCCAGTGGGAGGCAGTGTTACTCCTGGAGGGAGGATTGCGTTAGCACAGGATAGACGGGTGTGTGTGGCAGCATACCTGCCTGGTAGTGCTGCTCTGTGTCACTTTGCCCTTCAGTCTGGAGTAGAAACTTATTTATCTGGATTTGTTGATTCTGTTGCTGATGATATAGGGAGATGTTGCAAGCCTGGGGAGAGACTTATAAGTGTGTGATAACTCAGTCTTTTTCAGATACTCTTTCCTTCCATGCCTTGATCTTGAGAAGCCTGACAAGGAGTTTGTTGAGAGAAATCTCTAAAGCTGAGCTGTGTTCAGCATTACCATAGTATAAACAATCCCCTTAGCGGTGCTGAGCTTCTAATGAGGCAGCGGAGAAAGGAAGAGGTAAGTCCCAGTGAAATGAGACATCATTGCAGAGCGTGTCAGAAAACGGCTATGAACTTAAAGGGCAGCTGCTCTTTTTATTTCAGAAAAACTTTGTGTAATAATACCAATGAAAACCGACACTGCCATTCTGAACAGAAAACCAGAAACACTGCTGGAGCTATTCTCCATCCACTTGGTGGGGTGGTCACTCTGGCTCTGCCCACTGACACAGGACGCCCACCTGGTACATGTGCTCTGGCTGCGGGGACATTAGAGCAATGGTGGTGGAAGGAGCCAGCCTGGTTCTGCTCCTGTGGAAGGGGAAAGCTTCATGGAGCAAATACTAGTCTGGCCATCTCTGCTGATCTGGTTGCCCATAAGGTTGGCAGATTGGTTTTGATTTGAAAAGATGGTATTGAGGTCCTTTGAGACAAAGCCCAGGGAAGACAGTCTGGGGGAGGGCAAGGGAGGAAGGGTGGATTTGGCCAGTTCGTGGGGACAGTAAAGCCTGAGAGCATAAGGATCTCTGGGAGGTGGCCACTGGTGGTCTCGCAGAGCTTTCCTCCTGTGGGTCTCTATTCATTTTTTGGCTTTTTGTGGCAAGCTCCTCAATCACTGCCCTCTGCTCCAGATGTGACCTCCAGGCGCTGCTGCTGCCTTTACTGCTGTGGCTCAGTGTAATTTCAGTCACAATGGGAAGAGGCAAAGTAAACATTGGTGGGAGACTCAGAACTGTCTTCTTAGGTCAGGGGAGAACTTTTTCACCTCCTCTGTGGCTCTGGGGTGGCTCCCAGGCAAGGCCAGCAGCCTCTGCGGGAGAGTTAGGAGCCCCGAAGCTGGCTGTGACCCAGGAGGGCAGCCCCTTTAGGCCCCTCCCTCTTGCTTTGACCGTGTCTGTGATTTCCCAGTT
Organism: Galago senegalensis; assembly: GCA_963575145.1. Taxonomy (NCBI): domain Eukaryota; kingdom Metazoa; phylum Chordata; class Mammalia; order Primates; family Galagidae; genus Galago; species Galago senegalensis. The sequence continues at coordinate 28,035 of CAUYTI010064511.1, forward strand.
TGTTTCCTTGCCTCCTGTCCCCCCTTTCCACGCACAGTTCATTCTGATTACAGCCGCCCCATCAAATGCCTTCAGGTGAAGCCTGGGTCATGCGCCTTTGGGCCCCAAACTCTGCAGAGGCTGTTGAGGGCTCAGTGGGTGACACTACCAGCCTGCCATGTGGGGCCACCATGGCCCTCTCAGCTCACTTTTCCATCTTGTTTCCTTTTGGGCTTTTCATGGGATGTGGCCCTTGATTGGCAGGTGCTAGGAGGCTCCTCAGGGGTGACAGAGGGACCTAGAGTGTCTGGATATTATTCCTCTCCTCTCTCTCTGTTGCTCCCTGATTTGGGTGGTTACTAAGTTTTGTTCCTTTCCCTAGGCCACAACACACGTCAAGCCACCCCTCTTTCACAGGGTCCTGGCAGCTCCACTTCCTTCCTTTGGTTATTCAGACCCACGGGTGGAAAGGTGCCCACTAGTCCTCATGCCTGTCAGCTTTGTTGGCCTGTGGTAGACACTTTAGCTTGCCTGCCCCTCTGAAATAATGCATGCATTAAACATGTTCCCTGGACCTTTCTTGGCTGTGCCATCTCTTTCTTGCTGGGATCCTGACGTCCTCCATCCTGTCCTCTCTTGCCCAGGCAAACAAAGTCACTTGCTATTCATGTTCCCTTCTCTGTGCCTTTTCCATCAAGGCTTCCTTCATTACTCCCCAAGGAAACTGAGCTTTGGAGGGTCTTATTAGTGGCCTAGGATCAGATGCTCCCATCCTCTTTGCACCTCCTGCTAAGTAGTCACCCAGACTTTGTATAAGTATTTCTGGTGGTGGGAATTCATTGGTGTTTATTTGATCCACCCAGTGGATAGTTTTGCTGTCTGCTAAGTGTCCACTGCTGTGTATGGCCTATCCCTTTGAGCTCAAGGCAGTGAGGAGAGGAATGCGTGAATACGCAGTTTTGGTGCAATGTGATATGGGCTGCTAGGAGAGTATGGACAAGTGATTGCCCAATTCTGTCTTGGACAGTCAAGAAAATCTTTCCAGATGAGGCAATGCATGAGATGAGACTTGGAAAAGAAGTGGAAGCTTTTCAAGCAAAAAGGGCATACCAGAGAGAGGGGAAAAAAGTGGGCAAATGCAGAGATATTTAAGAGACCTTGGTGTGTTTAGGCCATGACAATTAGGTATGGCTGGGGAGTCTGAGAGGGTGGCAGGAACGGAGTACTTTCTGACATGCCTTCAAAATCTGTCAGCACTCTGCCTGTCAGATGAATCTAATGAGTCTTCCCCGGAAGACATGGGGATAGTCCTCTCTTTTCTTAAAGTAGCTAATCTTTCAGTGAATTCTTAGCAGTGCTGCATTCCTGTTCCCATCTGAGAGACTTAGAGACAAGAAGTGACCATGGACATTCCATTGGCAGGTGGTGGAGTCAGGATTCCCACCCACGCAGTCTGATTCCAGAGTCTCAGCATCGAGCCACGGTGCCACTCTGCTGGACTCCTTTCACATAGATCCAAGCTTCTGCATCATCATGGTGGTTACCCTTAGGTCAACTCTAGCCTGTCAATATTCCTCTTGAAGAAGAATGTCTGGAAATGGTCACATGCTAAAGGAGTTGTTTGATCCGTGCGGGATAGAGCAGGACTAATTTCCCAACCCCAGGGATCCAGAGGCCGTTCTCACAGTGATGGAGAGGGAGACCACATGGTCTTCATGCAGCCATGACTTGTAGGTAGGTCACGGTCAGTCCACCAACATCACTACGCCAACTATTACCGCTTCCTCACTGGCCTCATCTCTGTGTTGCTTTAAGGTCTCAGTTTATGTATGTATTTATTTATTTTTGAGACAATGTCTCACACTGTCATCCTTGGTAGAGTCCGTGGGGTCATAGCTCACGGCAACCTCCAACTTTTGGGCTCAAGCAATCCTCTTGCCTCAGTCTTTGCTATTTTTTTGTAGAGATGAGGTCTCACTTTTGCTCAGGCTGGTCTCAAACTCATAAGCTCAAGAATCCACTCACCTGGGTCTCCCAGAGTGCTAGGATCATAGGCATGAGCCACTGTGCCCGGCTTAGGGTCTCAGTTTAAACATATGTTTCGTGCCCTTTGGATAAGTTTATCTCCCCCTGCTATATGCTATCAGAGCTTGGCCTACTTTCCCAAGAATAATGCTCACCACAAATTATGGTAGATACTTATTTAATATTCTGTCTCTCCTGACATATCTTTGAACTCCATGAATCCTATTTTCTGGGGAGTCCCCTTTTATTAAGCATCTGGTTGGCACTGAGTGTGTGCTTGTTGAATGCGTGAGTCCTTTTCATGTGGTTTCTGTCCCCCCGACCTTACGGATCACCACTTGAACTTATGGAATCAAATAGCCTGTGATCCTTTGTGGCTTCCTTTGCTCCACACTTCTTGTATACCACATAGGATTTTCAATTTCTTAGGTAGGCAGTCATTTGATACCATATTCTAGGATGGTCCCCAAGATTTCACACTCCTTGGTCTGGTGTACACGCTTCATCTCATCCCCTGCACTGGGAGTCTGATGGATGTTCCTCCCAGGATTAGATTCTGGTGTACAGCACAGTTGACTTTGGAAAGGGAGATTATGCAGATGGACCTGAACTAGTCACATGACCCCTTTAAAAGCAGTCTTTTCTGCTGGAAGTAACCACCAACAAAGTAAGGACCTCGGTCCTACAATCTCAAAGCACAGAATTCTGCCAACAACAAAAATGGGCCTGGCAGTGGACTTTCCTCCAGAGCCTTCAGACAAAAAGTTAACCTGGTTGACACCTTGATTTCAGCCAGATAAAATAAAAAATAGAGAACCTAACGGTGCCGGATTGGACTTCTGGCCTATGAAGCTGTGTGCTAATTAAGTGGTATTTTTTTAAGCTGCTGAATTATGGTAATTTGTTGCAATAGAAAAGTAATAAGAATACCCTAACTCTTTATCAGTTTGTGTGTAATAATCTCATAAAACAAGCTGCCTCATGATGTAAACATCTTGCAGTTACTTTATTTCAAAGGAATTACATCAGGAAGTAATGTTGCTTAAAACTAGACATTTTACAGATGTTTTCCTAAGGTTGCTTCATGGACAAGATGGGTTTAGACTATATTGGCTTTGTTTATGTTATTTCAAGAATGAAACAATTCCATCAAAGTAGCGTGACTTTTTTTTTTCCTCCCTGGTTGGTTGTTAGCTCAATTGATTGTCAAAAGCTCTTCACTTACCTGTCAACACAGAAATGCTGAATTCCAGGCACTCATCAGTTAGTGAATTTGAAACTGGCTTTGTCAACTTTTAGGGTATGCCATGGACAAGTCAATCCCTGAGAAACCCCAAGTTCTTCCTGGAGATGGTGTGTGTCAAGTGCTGCCCTCCCAGAGTGCTAGGTACTTCTCTGTATCTCTCTTCGTTTATCTTGCTTTTTAATCCCTTTCTTTATAAAATGTAATTTACAAAAAGTTACTAAAACAAAAAAAAAGGAAAGAAGACAGTAAGAAAAGCCTTTGGAGTCCCATCATCAGTCTTCCTGTGAATTCCTTTCTCTATAAAGCTAAATTTGGCACCATCAGGAACCCTGAGAAGAAATGTTTCCTGCCCTGAGGAGATGGACGTTCAGTAGGAGACCTGGTGGGTTCCTATCTTACATTTTTGTCTTTTCTTTTTCTGATTATAAGGGTGTGGTTCCCTTAGGAAGTGGGATTGTTGTAGTGTATTTTATAAGAGCAGTGAAGTAATCTTTCCACTGTGATCTATCTTTGGACAGGAGAATAGGAATGGGAAAGAGAAATATGTAGTTTTTTTCAAGGTAGAGGCACATGAGTGACAGACAGCCTTTGCTGCTTGTGGTGTAAGGAATGTTTCTGTAACAGAGCATATAAACACAGCAGTCATGACTAAGTGTTTTGTAGAATGGAAAAAGCAATGACTAGACTGGGAAAGACACCATCATCATGAGCAAATACCATGGCTGGCGTCAATTGCACAGAAGGACCATGGGCTGGGTGCAGGGGTCATTGCAGATGACAAGTTATTACCTAAAAAAAAATCAGTTTTAATTTTCCTAATTGTTTCTCAAAAAAACCCAGATAAAAATCTTGTGTGGTTGAATTTGGCTGCTGTTCTATGAAGCTTAGGAGATTTATTTTTTTTCCCCCATAAAAACCAATGGGAATTCTAATACTTCACTTGGGAATTGTGTTTGAATTCTGAATACAGATGTGTGTTTATGTCTTAATTTCCCATCAGCACAGATGTTTACTTCAGAGAGACAATTGTTCTAGATGTTTCCTGAACTTTCACCCAACTTTTTCACAAGAACTGTCTTGTGATATTATATAACAGAGCAGCTGCTGGGCATCTTTTAGCACTTTTGGGGAAGCTAATTGATTTTCGTAACCAGGGTTTCTACAGGGGTGGGATCACTTTGTTTTAGTGTTAGAATCTCTTCTCTCTGAAGGGAAACTAGTTAACTCCTATAGGGTGAGGGCTCAGGAGGAGAGGAGATGTAGAGCCAGTATAGGTGATACTGCAGAGGGAGGCTGCTGTCATCGTAAAATGGGGATGAGAATGGAAATAATAAAATATTATTCTTATTTTACAGACAAGAGCAGAGGATTAGTCTCCTGATAATGGACCTGGCTTCCAGTATCAGATGACCACAAACTACTATTACCTAATCAACAATAAACAAGATACAATCATTTTATTGAATAAAAATTTCTAAACAGTAAGTAAATTGAGTACATTTAGCTCTATAGTAACTAGTCTTTTTTTTTTTTTTGTAGAGACAGTCTTTCTTTGTTGCCCTTGGTAGAGTGCCATGGCGTCACACAGCTCATAGCAACCTCCAACTCCTGGGCTTAGGCAATTCTCTTGCCTCAGCTTCCTGAGTAGCTGGGACTATAGGTGCTGACACAAGGCCCAGCTATTTTTTTTTGTTACAGTTTGGCCAGGGCTGGGTTTGAACCTGCCACCCTCAGTATATGGGGCCAGTGCCCTACCCACTGAGCCACAGGCACTGCCTGTATAGTAACTAGTCTTATAGCGATTGTTGACTCAGTATAATATGGCATTGTGGTGTAGTCCACAGGTATTATCTCTCTAACTTGCCCATTCTCTGCATCAAGTTAGAATGAGAGGGAAGCTCTTTCTCTGGGGCTCAAATTCAGACTGTTATAGTGAAATTTGGTAGGCATTTTTGAGAAAGGCTTTTGGAAATATTTGGAACTGCTAATAGATTTCTGGAAAATTCATGTAAAGTTGCTTGTTTTTGTCTTCCTTTTCCCTGTAGCAATTTTCCCTGTAGCAGTTTCTTGGTCATTTTGGTACAAAGTTGACTACATGATGTGCATGTATGTCATTTGCTTTAAACAGTTCAAGAATCAGCATGGTGGTGCCCAGCAGATAGAGTGTTTCTATTTATTTATTTCCCTTCTCCCCAACTTACTGATGTATAACTGACAAATAGAAATTGCATATATTCAAGGTACACGATGTGATGATTTTGCTGCACATGTACACCGTGAAATGATGCACCTTTCACAGGTAAGCTCACGTCCATCACCTCAAATATTTACCTTTTTTTTTGGTGAGACTCCTTAAGACCTACTCGTTCAGCGAATTTCAAGTATACAGTACATTTACTCTTGTCACTAAGCTATACATTAGGTCTTTATTCATCTTATAAATGAAACTTTGTGCTCTTTGAGCATCATCTCCCCATCTCTCCCACCCCCCAACTCCTCTCCATTTTCTGAGTTTGACTTTTTTGGATTTCACCCAGAAGTGCAGTGCTTACTTTTCTGTGTCTGCCTTACTTTCCATAGTCTTGTAGGTTCATCATGTTGTCTCAAATGGCAGGATTTCCTTCTTTTAAAAGTCTGAGAGATATTCCAGTGTAAAAGAATGTGAGTTTCTACTGGTTAATGACTTCAGAAAGACTAAAGCTAGGGTTGAAATTTGAAGTAATGGATAAAATAAAATATAGAGTTTTCCTCCAATGTGCTCTACACAAGAACAAAACCAAACTCTTTGGACAGCTTTAAAAATTACTTAAGGAAAATGCCCACTCAGAGGGCAAGAACTTGTGGAACTTACTATTTCAAGAGGCTGAAAGTGTATGAATATAATGAAGAAGACATAAGAAATTATAAAGGGAAGTGGATGATTTGAGCTAAGTCCAGAATTTCTAGAATTAGTAATGTGAGGGATGATCTATAAAATGGGACAGGTGTCACTGGCACCCAGGACCCCCAGGGCCCAAAACTGGTTTTTATCAATTAGGACATGTAAAAAAAATCATATGAAGGTATATGCAATTAGGTTACCTTGTTTACATTTGTAAGGTAAAGTCCAAGGTGAAGTTGTGCCTTTCACACAGGAAACGTCCCAAACACCCCCACTTTGTCTTGCTGGGTAGGAACCCGCCGACCCCCCTCCCCCATCTTCGTGAATTTGATTGAGTTTTTCTCTCGTGTGAGCAGGTTGTTGTTGATCTACAAGTTTCAAATTAGTGTTGAGTACATGTGATGGCTATTTTTCCATTCTTGTGAAATTTTACTTAGGAGAGTGTTTTCCAAATCCATCCAAGTTGTAACAAAAGTTACAAAATCTCTATGTTTTACATGGCTGAATATATTTTAAAAACATCCATTTTAGGTCTTGTGATACCTCTGTGCTTCTAAGCATAGGTAGAAAACGTCACAGGAAGGTAGAAGGCTTGCAGTCCAGTGGAGTATAATTCTCCATCATGGGTCGAACTTCTTGACATCTCAGGGTTTTGAACTTTCTCATCTCTTAATGGCTGTGTTAATGAAGCTTTCAGAGGAGAGTTACCCTGCCTGGTTTTTGGTTCTGGGTAGCTTATGGTGACTCCAAATAGTTCTTTGCTAAGGGCTTATTTTTAATAAGTATTTGTAAATATTTGCTTTGCTTCTGTCCATTTAGATTCTCGACAGCAATGGTGGTTAGGGACCCGTGCTCTGTCACTACTGTCCGTGGTTTTGATGCCTGGTCCGGAGTTCAGTAATCTTAAAGGCAGCTGATGTACTGAAGGGTGAAGACTAATGCCAAGGACTTGTAGGCTGAAACCTGGCTTTGTTTCTTAGAATCTGAGCGAGTTTGGGAAAGCTACTACTACCCTGTACCTCAGTTTCCTCACCTAAAATGCAGAGATACTAGCTACTTTGTTAGGCTATCGCTATAATTAAAAGTGCTGAAGAGGCCAGTGTAACTCCATTTTGTTAAGACTCCATTTTAGAACTCAGGCCTGTACAGGAGAAACCACAGCAACACCCCCCTCTACCCCTCCCCCTCCCGACCCCCCGCAAGGTCAGCCTATCAGAACCGGACAGGCGTTCCTCCTCTGCATTTCTGAGCAAGGCCAATCAGCTCAGGAGGAGCCAGCTTATCAGAAGTAGACAGGCAACCTTCCTCTGGAAAGTTCCTAACCATAAACCTATCCTATAGCGCCCCTGGTGTATCAGGTGGCACCAAGCACCCCAAGATAACAGCTCAGCCAGTGGCAACCCCTTCCCGACAAAATGCCCCGATGAAATTCCTCTATACGCTTTAAAAACCTCCCCTCACTTCACTTTGGCGTTGCCCTCTGCAGCTACGCTGTAGGGTGGAATGACCCAGGCATATGCTTGACTAAAGGCACTCCTTTGCTTTTACATGTGTGTATGGTGGTCTCCCAGTGACGATTTTAGTCCCAACAGTGCCTACGATTTTTGTGAGAGGAGGCTGAACAATGAAAATGTTTTATTAAAAGGTGTCACGTTCTTATAGAAAACACAAACAGAAAATAAAATACCCCATAATCCCAACACTGTCGATCTTTTAGTGGACGATGTTTTTCCCTTTTGTATCTTCAGTGTACGTTGCTGGAAATCTTTCACTCATCACACATTCTTCAGGGCCTCAGTTTAGATGATTGAATAGTATTGTATTGTGTGAGTACACCATGAAATGTTTAGTTAATCCTTTATTATGAATGCATATGTTTTGCCATTATAAACATCCATGTACATATGTATAGTTATTTATCCAGGATAAATTTTTAGATGAGGACTCATTGGTTCAAAAAGGCATGAAACTATAAAAATTCTAAAAGAAAATGTTAGAAATACTCTTGTAGATACTGGTCTAGGCAAAGAATTTATGAATAAGACCCTGAAGGCAACCTCAGCAACAACAAAACTTAATAAATGGGACTTGATAAAATTTAAAAGCTTCTGCACAGCCAAGGAAACAATCAATGGAGTGAATAGATAGGCTGCAGAACGGAGAAAATGTTTACACGTGTCCATTTGATAAAGGGCTAATAACTAGAATCTACAAGGAATGCAAACAAATAAAATAAATCAGCCAATTTCACTAAAAGGGGGTAGTGGGCAAAAGACAGGAACAGAAAATTTTCAAAAGAAGACAGACTAATGGCTAATAAACATGAAAAAACGCTCAACATCTCTAATCATCAGGGAAATGCAAATCAAAACCGCAATGAGATATCCTCTAACTCCAGGGAGAATTGGCTTTTTATTTTTTTATTTTTATTAAACCCTAGCTGTGTACATTAATGCAATTATGGGGTACAATGTACTGGTTTTATATACAATTTGAAATACTTTCATCAAACTGGTTAACATAGCCTTCACCGCATTTTTTTCATTACTGTGTTAAGATATTTACATTCTACCCTTAGTAGATTTAACATGTACCCTTGTAAAATGTGGGAGAATTGGCTTTTATCAAAAAGTCCCCAGACAGGAGATGCTGACATGGATGTGGGGAGAGAGCAAGACTTGCAAATTGTTCACGGGACTGCAAACTAGTACAACCTCTGTGAAAGGTAGGACCTCAGTGGACTCCAGGAAGACCTGCCATTTGATTCAGCAATCCCATTATTGAATGTTAACCCAAAGGGGGGGGAAACTTTTTTAAAAAAGACACTTCTGCTTGAATCAACCCAAGCACTCATCAATATGTGAGAGTATTAACAAAATGTGGTGTATGTATACCATGGAGTAGTTACTCGGTCATCTAAAAAAATGGTAATACGTTTTGTAACAACCTGGATGGACATGGAGACCATTCTCTGAAGTGAAGTATTGCAAGAATGGAAACATTAACACCACATGTTCTCACTATTAAATTGGAGCTAGTCAGTCAGCACTCATGTGCACATATGGAAATAAAACTCAATGGGAATCCAATAGGTTGGGGGGGGGGACAGGAGGGGCAAAATGACATCTAACAGGTACAATGCTTGTTCTCTGGGTGGTGGTCACACTTATAACTGACTCAAACTGTACAAAAGCAATTTATGTAGACAAAACATTTGTACCCCTATAATATTCTGAAATAAAACAAAAACCAAAAAGATCTTTTCTTGAGATGGAGTCTTAACTTTGTCACTCCTGATAGAGTGCTATGGGGTCACAGCTCACAGCAACCTCAAACTCTTGGGCTCAAGCAATCCTCTTCCCTCAGCCTCTCAAGGAGCTGGGACTACAGGCACTGGTTGTAGCTTGGCTATTTTTCAGAGATGGGATCTCGCTGTTGCTCAGGCTGGTCTTGAACTTGTGAGCTCAGGCAATTTACCTGCCTCCTAGAGTGTTAGGATTATAGGCATGAAACATGGTGCCCAGCCTCCCTTTTAATGTTTTTGATATAAATTGTTTAATTGTGAAATACTATACCAATATACATTCTTGCTTTAGATATATGTGAAATGTCCATTTTCCAACTTTAGTTTGGGAGGCAAAAGTGGCATATTATTTTGATTTTCTATTTTTAAACCACTAGTGAAATTAAATTTTATCAATCTTTTGCATTGTTTTCTTTTCTGAATTACCTTTGCATGTCCTTTCTCTGATGCCATGCTTATCTTTTATTTTATATTTTAGAGCAAGTTTTCATATTTTGGGAATACAGACCTTTTGTCTGGCATTTTCCTATTTGGCATTTCTACCGCAGTATTGAGTTTTTGATGGTATAGAAGTTTTATGTTGAGATGAAGCCAGAACTTTCTAATTAATAATTAAAAATTGTCTGCCTTTAAAGACCTTTCCATTCCAAGAATAGTTAAATATTGATATATAATTTCCTCTAATCTGGAAGTAAAAAGATGGTTGGTCATGATGTAGTAATTTGTTCAAATATACAACTGAATTTGTTTGGCTCATGTCATATTATTTGCCTGTAATTGTAATTTTATATCCATCTTTTTTTTTCTGGATAATTTATAGTTTTCTTTTTTTTACTGTTTGGGATTAATTGAGGTACAAAGAATTAGGTTACACTGATTGCATTTGTTAGGTAAAGTCCCTCTTCTAATTGTGTCCTGCCCCCAAGAGGTGTTCCATACACCGTGACCCCTAATTCCCTCTCTCCTCTCCCTGCTCCCTCATTCTCCTGCCTCCCTATATCCATCTTTTCTTCCTTTTTTTATATCCCTCTTTTCAGCATAATCTCTTTTATTTATTTTTCAATGATTAGCTAGTATTTCTAGAATTGGAAACCAATGATAATAATAGGTATGCTTTCCTTATTATTGACATTAATGATATGAGAATGTCTTTATTTTCTGTTAGTTAAAATATAGTTCTTGTCTTTGGATGGATATTCTTTGTTCTACTTTCCTTAACTTATTTCAAAATGTGAGATGGATATTGAACTTAATAAAAAGCTTACTGACTTCTATTAATGAAAGATAGAATAGAATAAAGGCAAAATCACAAATGAGATGAAAATATTGATAAAATATGAGCCACTGATAAAAAATATAAGCCACCAAAAGAGACATGACAGTTATAAACATGTATACGCTACTAACTTCACAACATAAAGCAAAAACACTGATTATAATTTGGTGAGAAATCAACAGATTCACAATGCAGTAGGCAATACACAGGATGTTTAAGAGAGTAAATTATATATGTACTGCATATAAAATTAATAGAATGCTTTGCTGATCTATTCTTTATTCCTGGAAATGTATCTCACTTGGTTATGATCCATTGTTCTTTAAATTTACTGAAACATTTAAATAGCTAATAAGTTCTTAAATTGTTTTCTATTGCCACCTATTTTTTGTTGTTATATTTGTTAGAGTTTTCCCTCTTCAGAATTGTGCTGGATTAACAAAATGAATTGATAAAATTTCTCTGATCTTCTATAACTCTAAAACAGTATAAATAGCAGAAGAACAACTGAAATTTTAGATCTTGAAATAATGCAGGAAAGTTTTAGGGGTCTCTCTTGGTAGGCATGTACAGAGGGTATTCTCTGAAAAAGATGTTTTAAAATTTATTTTATTTATTTTTTATTTCAGAATATTACTAGGGCACACACATTTTGGTTACACATTGTGCTTTTGTACATCTTAAGTCAAAGTTATAAGATGCCCTTCACCTGGAATGCCTGCATTTTGCAAGTGCGAATCAACTGAATACTCCTCCCTTTGATTCCTGTTGAATTTTACTTCATATGTGCACACATGTGTTGATTGACTAGTTCCGATTTAGTACTGAGTACATGTGGGGTTCATTTTTCCATTTTGTGATATTTCACTTAGAAGAATGGTCTCTAGCTCCATCCAGGTTGTTACAAAAGATACTAGATCACCATTTTCATGGATGAGTAGTACTCCATGGTGTACATACACCACATTTTATTAATCCACTCATGTACTGATGGGTACTTAGGTTGATTCCATGTCTTAGCAATTGTGAATTGTTCTTCTATAAACATTTGAGTGCAAGTGTGTTTATATTTTTAGTATCAAGTCTTAACTGAACCCTCAATATAGGATAAAGGCAATACAGAAAGTATAGAAGAGATTGGGTTAGAACTACACCAGGACATGTCTTTGAAATAAAAATATCTCTGTTTCCCTTCCTTCCTTTCCTCCTTCCCTCCCTCCCTCCTTTTCTCCCTCCCTTCCTTTTTTCCTCTCTCCTTCCTTCTCACCCTCCCCCCTCTTTCTTTCTTTCTTCCAAATTATAAACTCCTTTTGTTGTCATTTGTTTCTCTATCTTAACACTGGAAAGACATACAACTCTTCTTGTTTGTTTTCTCTATTTTCTCCCTATCAGATCTTTAAAGAAAATTCAGAAATGAATATAGCACTATACAGGAAGTCCCTAACTTAAGAACAATAATTTCAAAATATGCATGTTTGATGCTCATGCTTCCCTTATATGTGGTAGGTGGTCAAAGGCATGGCTCTTAAGAGCTGAACCTCTCTCCCCTGTAAAATGGGGCTCATCACCATCCCTACCCACATCCTGACTGTGAAGATTAACTGACGTGAGTATCTGTCAAAATTTTAACACTGTACTTGGGACATAGTAGGTATTAGTAATGATAATAGCATTGTGATTATTATTATTAGTCTCAAAATATCCCTAGCTGATTTGTAGCAGAATGGTTGTTTGGGGTTGGGGAGCAGAGGGTGGTCTTGAGTTTCTGCTTGAGCCCAAGCACTGCAGACTAGTTTCACCTCCGTGTCTTAGCTTTCTCTGTCTACATATCCTCCAGTCTCCACGTTCAGCCTGTGTGATGAATTCCCTTGTTAGAGGCCCCAAGCTTTTCCTGCCAAAGACCCCCCCAACTCCCGCCCATTGGAAATGACCATTTCTTCCTTCTCCTTATACATTATACCTGGACGTATGTTTGGCATTCATTTAATAATACTAACATTTACTGAATTGTTACTCTGCATCAATTCCTACGTCTGTGCATTGTTCTCTGCAATCCTCATAATGACCACCTGAGGTAGAAGCTATCATGTTCACCATTGTACGTGTTTCTGCACTTGGTCCCCGGTAGACGTCAAGGTGTTGAGGAACGTATTTTATGTTCCTTTATAAAATGGTGCTAGGAGCACATTTTATGGACCCTTATATGCTCAGAATTTGCATGGCATTAGGAGTAGGATAGGGTCTCCATGAGGATTGATCTGAGATATTCCCTCCCCTCAGTGCTTCATTCCCACCCTGGAGATTTGCTTCCTTCTCTTAGCCTTGCCCTGCTTGCTCCGTGCCCCATGGCACTTGCTGCGGCTCTTCACCCTCCTCAATGCTGCTGCTGCTTCTAGAGGTGTTGCATCAGCTCAGAAGGACCCCTGACACTCTCTAGCCCTGCGAGCTCCCAGGCTGGTGGGCTGTAGGTTATGGGAGCAAGGGAGAGTAGTAACTGCCAGAGAGATGGGTTCACATGACCTAACTGGTAGCTTTGACCATGCTGTGTTCCTGCACACACATTGCATCTACCTCGAAAGCCCTTTTTCCCTTCAGGGGTCAACATTAGGTCTCCCCCATCCCCCCGTCCCTACTCCCCGTGCTTGTTTCTGTCCTTACAGTGACTGTTCTCTGCTGGACTATGTGTCCTTCTTGTCTGTGCCACTCCCTGTGAGCTCCCTGAGGGTGAAGGCTATGTCCTCAGTGTTCTCCAACTCATACCCCCAGGACAAGCACAGTGCCTGGCACATAATGAGTATTCCAAAAATACTCCCTCGTTAACCCAACAGAAACAAGGTTCTCATGTTGATAGTCCTGAAGTACTGTTTATAAAGTGTTTCAGGAAAATTGTCAATTAAACAAATGTTTGAGGGCTGACCTGGACATCTAACCTACAGGTATAACACATTTGTAGGTGAAAGAATTCTGGGTTATTTATTTTCAGCAGTAAAATGTTAGCTCTATTCCCAAACTCTGAAGGATCCATTGTACTCTGATCAGACTGGCCTACTTCCCCTTGGATTCAGTGTAAGTCATATGCCCATGGGAGAGAGTCTGGCTGCTTTTGAATAGAAGATGTTGGAGCAATACTCATAAATTTCAGAGTGAATACAATTTGCATGTGCAATAGCTTATTCCCATAATTTAGAGTTTCCTGAGTGACTGAAAGGCTCCCAAGGTAGAGTACATCCCTCAATCATTTCCACACAGCGCTGAGTGTTGCCAAGCTCTGACCCTTTAATTGCCTGAGACAACACCCAGAGAGTTTGGGAAACAAACCTGGTCAATCCACGGGTGTCATTTCACAATATGTACAGCTTGTGATTCTCGCTGGAGGGGGAGATGAAGAATAATATGTAGGTGGGTCATTTTCTCATGAAGGACACCCTTATTTTTTTTCCTCCAAGTATGAATTTTTCAGCAATGATGTAGCACTGGTGGGTTCAATGTAATTCCAAAGTTTTCCAGGATCTTTCTTGCTGAGGAGTGAATCACCAGGTCTTCTGGTGGGTTATGGCAGGAACATCTGTGCATTTTTAAGTTTGTATTAATAGTATGCAAAGCGACATGCTCTAAGATGATCAGAGATTTTTTAGGAGTAGTTTTATTTCTTTCCCAGCCCTTTTCGGTCTGTCTGTAATGTTTATTTCGAGCCTCCTCTTTCGTTCTTGCTTTTTGCACTTTGTACTTAAGTGACTTGACAAGCCACTTGAAACATTATAGACAGTGGCCAAAACCATTATCTAGAAGGGGAGGGTGGGTGATGTGGTTGACATAAAGAACTAGACTCTTCCTTGAAGTTTCATTGCCAAGCAAACCCGCTGGTTGCACGAAAGGGGCACCACTCCCTAGGGTAACTCCCGCCTAGGTGAAGATCTTTGGAATCATCTTTGGCTCGTTTTTTCTCACTCTGTGTCTAATTCTTCAGCTATTTTGTTGATTCCATCTTCAAATATATTCCTAAGTACATCCCTTCCTCTCGCCTTCATAGCTACCACCTTGGTCCAAGCTGCCATAGTCTCTTGCTAAGGTTGTTGCCATCACCTCCTAACTGATCTCCCTACTTACATCCTCGCTTCTATATGTTTCCCACTATCTTTTGAGCTGCACCGCTTGTTCTCAGACAGTTTTCCAAGTGATCCTGCTAAAAATAAGTCAGCTCATATCATTCCTCTGCAGAAAACCCTCTGAGAGCTTCCTGTTTTCAGGAAGTCCTTACATAGTCCTTAGAATGACCGCAGACGTCTTACACTCCCAGGACTACTGTTACCTGTTACCTGCCTTCTTACTGACTTCCCTTGCATACTCTGTTCTGTCCTGCTGGCCTCCTGCTATTCACTGAGCTTTCCCTCTGGACTGCTTTCTATCCTGACACCCACCTGGTACCTGTCCTCCTCGGTCTTCTGCTTTAACACTTTACTGATCTCATTTGACCTCTGTGTTCTGTTGGACATTGCCCACTGCCCCCCACTTCTAGAAACTATTCTCTTGGCTTCTGGGCACCACATTCTCTTGGAATTATGTACCTGTTCAATCAGTTATTTTTCATGTCTTTTATGGACCCTTCCTTCTCTGTCTACCCCTTAACTCAGGTGTCCATTTCCAGTCCTCTGTAATTTTTGCTACCTATTATTTTCTTGGGCAATATTATCCTGGCTGAAGTTTGAAATTACCATATAAATTCACTTATATGTTCATAAACTCCTGAAACTCTATTCCTAGGCTGAGTTCCAGGTGTACACATCCCATTATCTGCAGAACATCTCCTTCTAGATGTCCCATGGACACTTCAAACTCCACATGTTCAAAATGTAGTTTCTTCCTCATTAAGTGGCTCTCTGTTCACCTTCTGTGGCAGCTGGTGGCACCACTGAGTCACTTTACTTAGAGTTACTCTTGACTCCTCCCTCTCCTTTGCTCCCACAGTCAACTGATCATCCAGTTCTATTGGTTGTACTTCTTAAAATAGTTTTTAGATTTGTCTTTTTCTCTTTTTGTTTATTTATAATGGTTTGCATGGTATTCCCCAAATTCCTGAAACTTGTGAATGTTACCTTAAATGAAAAGGGGTCTTCCAGATGTCATTAAGAATCTTGAGCTAAGATTATAGTGGGTTGTCTTCGTAGAGTCTATGTCCAATTACAAGCATCCAAACAAGAGAAAGGCAGAGGGACAGTTGTGACAGACAGAGGAGGGGAAAATAAAGACACACAGAGGAGAAGACAATGTAGGACAGAGGTGGTGACTGGAGTGATGTGGCCACCAGCCAAGGAGACCAGGGAATGTTGACAGCCACCAGAAGCTGGAGCAGGCAAGGCATGGTTCTCTCCTGTGGGCTCCAGAGGGAGTGCCTTGCCAGCAACTTGAGTTTGGATTTCTGGCTTCCAGGAATGTGCGACTATGAGAGAAGACATGTCCCTGTCTTAAGCTACTCAGTTTGCGGTCACTTGTTATGGCAGTCACAGGAATGTGATACATTCACTTTGCCAGTTTGGAAACTTGTCATCCTTGTCTTGGATTAGTGAGACAGCTTCCCGGTGGTGGTTTCTGAGTCACAGCCTTCTTAAATTGCATCTTCCATTCTGCAGCCAGAGTAGTTACAGCCCAAACTCAATCTGCCCTGGTGTTTTCCATGTTTAAATCTATCGGATTCCCTTCACTTGTCACAGACTGTCACTTTTCCTGTAGCTTCAGTGCCTATTCATCCCAGAACCCTCTCCTCCTCCTTTTCTTATTGGTTTTGTAAACCCTCAAACTTGGATCAGTCAAGCCATCCGCACTCTTCACCGGTACATTAAGTTATTGGAAAAACTCATATAATTGTGTGGATTTTTTTCCTCTATGCATTTGTAATTCACAATCTCCGATGGGCCTTCAAACCTGTCCACATTTCTGGGCAGCTTCCTCTCCTGGCTGTTCTCGGAGACTACCCCAAACCTGCGTCTTTTGTTTTGTTTTGTGCTGCCCCAGCTCCCTCTCTTATTAATAGAAATATTAATAGGTACGTTCTCTTTGTCCTTCACAGGAGAAACTTCCAGGTTCTCAGGGAAAACATTTCTGTTTCCTGTCCCCAGCTTCACCAAGTTTCATAGCTTCACCTCAGCTTCCTTCCTGTGCCCACTCTTTCCCTCTGTGCTGCTGACTTTTCCTTTTCATAGTCTCCAGGACACAGTTACTTCCTCTTCTATTATACGTTAGCGCTCTCTGTGGGCTCCTTCCCCAGTGCTGATACACATGCAGACATCTTTCCGTTTAAAACAAAATCGAGTCCTCAACACTTTTAAAATTATGTGACCTTGTCTGTTAAACTAAGAACAGTTTTCCAGGGATAAACTAAGCTGTCTTAAAAACAATGGCAGGCCCTCAATCAAGGCTTTGAAATTAGCTCTGGATTTTTCTCTCTCTTCCATTCTAATCAAGGAGGAAAATAGTCGAATTAGAAAAACATACTGAGTGCCAATGTTACCAGCTGTTGGCTGGGAATTTTTTCTTCTCTCCTGACTGGAAAGAAGGGTAAATCACTTATCTTTCAGTAACAATCCTCTTCCCTTGTTGGCCTGGTGTACTTGGCAGCGTCATCTGTTGCTATGTACCAGTGACTGTGGGCCTTGCCTCATCCAGGCTGATCAGACCATCTGGACTCTCATTAGGGTCAAATATGTCACTTAAAATCCTTTCTGTTTTTATTTTCAATAATTTATAGATGGAAACCCCTAGAGACATTTCTGCTTTTAATAAAATGCAGAAGTTTGTTTTTAAGCATTTGCTATGCTCTTCCTTTTTGTGTCTTAGATTGAACCTTTTGACCTTTTCCCTTTTCATGTCTCTCAGTTGCATCCTTGTGATACACTAATTGCTGCCAGTGATGAATTCCAGAAGGTACCAGCTGTGGTTCCCAGGGGCACCTTCTCACTTACAAGGACAGGGAGCTGGAGAGGAAAGGTGCCCGGGCAATGAAAGTGAAGGTGGTGTGCTTAGCTGCGACTTTTTAGGACTGACAGTATTATATTCCTATTCTAATTTTACTTTCCTCATTCACTGGTTTTCAGATTTTTGTGTTATTTTCTTTATTTCTTGTCACTGATAGGATGCTTAGAGTTATATAGTTACTGTTTTTATCAAAACTGATTCGGGTTTTAAAATATTTTCTTTCCTGTGGATGGATGTGGTAGACAGAATAATGGTCCCCAAAAGAAGTTCATGTCATAATCCTGGAATCTGTGAATGGGTGATCTTACATGGCACCTCACAAAAGTGATTAAGATCTTGAGACAGGAGATTATTTTAAATTATCTAGGTGGGCCCAATGTAACCACAAGGTTCTTATAAGAGGGAGGAGATGGCTCAGAGGGAGAGAGAGTCAGAGAGGGAGATGTGATGATGGGAGCAGAGGCTGGAAAGAACCATGAACCAAAGTGTGAGGAGGAGTAGATTCCCCCCGAGAGCCTCCAGAAGCCCTGTTGATAATTCTGACTAGTCCTGGAGCAAACATTTTGGGGACTTCTTCAGAACTGCAAGATAATAACTTTGTGTTTTTAAAATTTTTTTGAAACAGAGTCTCACTCAGTCTAGGTAGAATGCTGTGGCATCATCATAGCTCACAGCAACCTCAAACTCTTGAGCTCAAGCCATCCTCTTGTCTCAGCCTCCCAAGTAGCTGGGACTACAGGCTATCACCACAATGCCTGGATAGTGTTTCCATTTTTAGTAAAGATAGGGTCTCCCTCTTGCTCAGGCTGATTTCAAATTCCAGAGCTCAAACAATCCACCCACCTCAGCCTCCCAGACAGCTAGGATTACAGGCGTGAGCAACCACACCTGGCCAACTTTGTGATGTATCAGGACGCTGAATTTGTGATAATTTGTTAAAGCAGCAGTAGAAAACTAAAATATAGGGCTTTTTAGTCTAAAACACAGCATGATTTTAATTCTTTTCACCTAGAACTTAGTGACAGGTCCTCTCCAGAGAGCAGAGTCACTTTAAGAAGTTGTGATGGGTTCCCCAAAGCAGCAGAGTTGCTCACCCAGAAGCCAAAGTGCTGACTCATTGTCTGATGGACTTGAGCTTGTATCCCTCTCTTCCTCCACATTCTGTGGCCACCACGTTGCTGGTCACTGACCCGTGCCCAGGCTGATGAGCTAGTTTCTTGCTTTGATTTAGTTAATGGGCCCTGGAATCCTTGGCTTCTCATTTACCTGGTTTGGAGTGTCAGCCTGGATCCGTCTTTTCTGGCATAACCTGCATTGCTAATCTGATAAGATGCCTGGCTTTATGCACACAGGTCCTCGACACGAGGTGCCCTCTTGGGACCAACCAATTCAACCACCATTTTGGGCAGTGTTCTGATGCTCATTTCCTGTTTTGGTTTACAGCTGTGCTGAATATTTGCCACTGTTTGGGTGTCCATTCATTCTTTAAACAGTAATTTTTTGAACAGCTACTCTGTGCCAAGACCTGGTATAGAAACCAGCCAAGGCTAGATGGGTAAGGTAGAGTCTGCACCCTCTGGGAGGCCACAGTACCATGTAGAAGACCAACAAACAGAGAGGAGGAGCAAAGGTGGGAATGTGCCTAGGCTGTCCCTGACCCAGGGAGGCTTTTCTAGGGTCATGGGAACAGGCAAACTGAAAGGAGGAGATGCTTGAGTAGAATTTTAGACAGACTGAGTGGGAATTATCCAGTGGTGTGTGTGCAGGGGGGTGGTGTGAAGGAAGGAGATGGCGCAGAGTGATTCTGAAGAAGGGGCAAACAGAGGAGCAGCACAGGGAATAAGAGAGTGTAAGGAATGAGCAGTTGAATGTCATTTGAATATTGAGTGTGGGCTCAGCACCCGTAGCTCAAGCGGCTAAGGCGCCAGTCACATACACCAGAGCTGGCGGGTTCGAATCTAGCCTGGGCCTGCCAAACAACAATGACAACTACAACCAAAAAGTAGCTGGGTGTTGTGGCAGCCACCTGCAGTCCCAGCTACTTGGGAGGCTGAGGCAAGAGAATTGCTTAAGCCCAAGAGTTTGAAGTTGCTGTGAGCTGTGACATCATGACATTCTACCCAGGGTGATAGCTTGAGGCTCTGTCACAGAAAAAAAAAAAGAAAAAGAATATTGAGTGTGAAGCAGAGACTTGTGGGGGAGAAGATGGAGAGGCAGGCAGGGGCCAGACCCTGAAGCACCTTTCATGCCCTGGGAGGTGCTTCAACCCTAGGATTCTGGCTATCTACCTCCTAGTGCATAAGAATCATTCATTCAATTCATCAACACTGTTCAAAACCCTGGGATAAGATGTGGACAAGAGGCCTTTCAGAACCTGATGGAGCAAAGGAGACAGATAACAGGGGAATCACAATGAAGAGAGGTGGTGGGGCAGCTCACAAGCCTAGGGGAGGGTCCAAAAAGACTTCCCCAGAGATGGAATCTCTAGGCTGAGTTTCAATAGATGGGATTACTTAGGAGCTTTTAAGAAGGGAGATCCCAGTAGCCTCCAGCCTCAGAGAATCATATTGACTAGGTCTGGGATAGACCCTTAAGCCTGCATTTCATAAGGCCTGGTAGGAGGTTCTGATGCGGGTGGATTCATAGAAGGGTTCCATGTTTTGGCTTCCAGTAAATGGATCTCCAGTGTTGGCCTTCCATATACTCTGAAGCAGGAGGCTCAGACCATAACTAGCTTCACCAAGATGTTGTAACACTTAGGATACTTAAGAAAAACAATATTGCAATAGCTTGGTATTGTTCTACCCACATCTAGATGGCTCTTGAATGATTCAGAGGGAAATCTGGGATGGGGTATGGTTAGAAGCAGTGTGGGAAGTTCCCTGTGAAAGGTCAAGAAATATGAGAACCTGCTTCCATAGATGACAAGAATGGGCAGAGCCTCCTGGCCTGGCTTCCTCCACCAGCTTCCACCAACTTAACTGCCCCCAGCCTCCGCTGCTTTCCAAGGAAATGAGGCTCAACGACTTACTGCTTGGGCAGAAAATTGGGCTGAGGATACCTACAATTCCTGCTTAGAACTAGCTTCTCTGAAAAACTTCTAAGTCTCAGGCAGATACTTAGATCTTTGTATTCCAGGAGGTTGGACAGTATAGTAGAAATGGGATAAAATTTGAAGCTAGGCTTATCTGTGAGGACTTACCTATGTTGTAAATATTCAGAGTATTGAATTTCTAGGTACTTAGATGGAAAAAAAAGATCTTGTTTCCATTCTCACAATTTAGTAGGGGACACAGATAATATTAATCACAATGCGGTAAGTGAATTGTGGAAGAACTCACAGGATACTGTGTGAATAAGAGATGGAGACGTTAGCTAAGCCTGCAGTGAGGGCTCACAAAGAAATACGCCCTCAGCTGGGACTTGGAGGTTGGGAAGAAATTAGCTGAAGGGAAGGAGAGTTAGGGCACATTTTTTTTCTCTTGCTTATTATATTCTGTGTAACTTTTGTGTCTCACCACAGTGTCTTTTAATGGCCCATACACAGTAGGTCTGTGGTCTGATAGAGTCACTGTTTACATATCTTCTGTTGGGGTTCAGGGGTGACCTGGCTTGATTTCTCAGCTGAGCTAGAAAGGTCAACTGAGGCACTGCAGGAATCGAAAGCAAACGTGAGTGGAAACTGAAAATAAAAGTGGAGCAGCCCAGGCAGCGGAAACAGAGAGCAAAGGTGACCCGCACAATCTCAGTGTAACAAAGAGAGATTTCATTTAGGAAGAACAAATAGAAACTTTAGAGCACTCCCAAAGAGAGTGGGAAGTGGTCCCTCTCATGGACGAGAGAAGTGAGGGGGGTGGAGATGCAAAGGCCTGAGGGGTGGGGGGATACAGATACCCTCCCTATTTCCCTTTGAAATTGGCTGCAAGTCTGTTATTGGCTTCTCTGCGCCTCCAGGCAATAGTTTCCTTCTCTATTGGTCATTGGTGGTCTCTTTCCATTGGTCATTGGTTACCTAGGTTACTGCATACCCACAGGGTTATGAACCCTCCAGGCATCCTCCTTCAGCAGGCCAGGTTCCCTCCCCCCCCCCAAGCCCCTTTTGTTTGCAACACTTCTCATCTTCATTACCTTCTTACTTGATTGAAACACAAAGATGATGTAGGACTGGATTGGATAACCTAAATCAGCAGTTTACTTGGGGTTTCTTAATGGATTGTGTTCAAAGTCAAATTTATTTATAAGAGCCTTGTCCTTTGAGGAAGTACCCAGGCGCTCTACTAGCTTTGTTTGAAGTCTCATCGGTGCATGGCTGGTTTATAGGCAGGTGGGTAACCACAGATTGGAGGTCTGTTTGTGGACCTGTTTGACTGATAGAGAATGGTCAGACGGCCTCCTTCAGTTCCTAGATAACCACAGCCTCTCTGTCACTCCCTCACACATGTCTTTTTCTTTTGATGTTTTTTTCTCTAGTAACCATCGAACATATTTACTAACCACTTTAAGACTCTCATGAAAAACAAAGACTTCAGAAAATGCATCAGAGTGGGCAGAAATGATTCATGTGGGAATGCTCAGAGACTTTCCCTCCAGGATCCACAGCCAAGGGAAGCAATTTTTCTCTCCCTCCAAAATACATCTTTTTGCAGAAGAGAAGCTAATTTGATGCAAATAATGAAGTTCTTAGAGAGAAAGGAAAGAATGGATGGGGAGAAGAGAAAATAATTTTTTTTAAGAATTAAAAAAATTTTGATTATTAATTACTGATAATTAAATTATTAATTTAATTATTTATTATTACACATTATTTTTGCAGGCATTCAGGAGAATTAATCAAATCAAGGTTATTGTGGTATCCATCACCTCAGGTGTTTATCACTTATTTATGTTAGGAACACGACAATTCCACTCTTCCAGTCTTTTTAAAGTGTACCCTAACTTACTGTTGCTTATAGTCACTTCATTGTGCTAGCAAATATTGTTCACTCTATTTAACTAACCATATTTTTGCACCCATTAACCATCCCCACCTTACTTCCCCCCTTTCCCAGCCTCTGATAACCAGCATTCTACTCTCTATCTCCATGAGATCAATTTTGTTCAATATTTGGTTCCCACATATGCTTGAGAACATGACAGATTTGTCTTCCTGTGATTGGCTTCTTTCACTTCACATAATGTGCTCCAGTTCCACCTATGTTGTTGCAAATGGCAGGATTTAGAGAAAACCCTTTGGGCAGTGGGAGTGATAGAGCCACATCTTTTCTTGAGGGTTTTGAGGAGAGCGGTGCTGGGATACCTGCAGGGAAGGAGCAAAGTGAGCAGGAGAACAGAGGTGTCTTGGTGTCTGTGCATTTTGTGTTTGAATCCCTGTGAGTCATATGAGTAAAACATGGGGTTTCTTCACTATTTCTTCTTAATTTTGGCTGTCGGATTGTAAGGCTTTGAGACTACATCACGTTAGGTCCGTATGCATCCTCATGCAAGTCCGCACACAGAGCATGGGGAAATTGTGCATCACCCTCCCCCAGCCTGCCTGTGAACTCCAGGTTGAGAATGTCTGTTTTCGGGTCTAGATTACTGCAAAAATCTCTGTACTCATCTCCCTTTTACCACTTTTCCTGTTCTTCAATCTTTTCCATGTATTACAGCCCCACTGCTCTTAAAATGCAAATTGGATTACATCATTTCCTCACTATGTCCTTTTAATGTCTTCCTTATTTGCATACATGTTGTGGGCTGCATAGTGTACCCATCCCCCCAATTTGTATATTCAAGGCCTAACACACAATACTTCAGAATGTGACAGTATTTGAAAATAGGGTCTTTTAAAGTTAATTAAATTAAGGTGAGGTCATCAGGGTGAACGCTAATCCAGTAAGATGGATCTTCTTATTTATTTATTTTTTTGAGTCAATCTCACTTTGTTACCCAGGCTAGAGTGCCCTGTCATTGTCATAACTGACAGCAACCTCATACTTGTGGGCTTAAGTGATCCTCTTGCCTCAGCCTCCCCAGTAGCTGGGACATCCTATAATTTTAATAGGCTGGGACATCCCTATAATCCTACAGGCATCCTATAATTTTCCTATTTTTAGTAGAGATGGGGTTGAACTCTTTCTCAGGCTGGATTTGAACCCTTAGGCTCAAACCTAAAACTTGTGGGATCAAGTGATCCTCTTGGCTCAGCCTCCCCAGTAGCTGGGACATCCTACAATTTTTATAGGTTGGGACATGCCTATAATCCTACAGGGATCCTATAATTTTCCTATTTTTAGTAGAGATGGGGTCTAACTCTTTCTCAGGCTGGTTTTGAACCCTTTGGCTCAAGTGAGCCATCTGCCTTGTCCTCCCAGGATCAAGGAGTGAGCCACCACACCTGGTCAGGACTGATATCCTGATAAGAAGAGTTCGGGGACAGACACAGAGGAAAAACCACATAAAGACACAGGGAGGTGCAGCAAAGAAAATAATCAACAAACTGAAGAGGCAGCCTCCAGATTGGGAAAACATATTTGCAAGCCATATATCTGATGAATGGTTAAGACTCAAAATTCATAAAGAACTCATACAACTCAATCATACAGAACGACTCAATTAAAAAATAGGCAAAGATCAGAATAGACTTTTCTCAGCAGAAGACTAAAAATGACCAACATTTATCTGAAAAGGTGCTCAGCATTAATCATTAGGGACATGCAAATCAAAATCACAATGAGATACCAGCTCACATCCATCTGGATGGCTTTTATCAGAAAGTCAATAGCAAATAAATGTTGGCAAGGGGATGGCGGAAAGGGAACACTTGCATGCTGTTAGTGGGGTGTAGATTGGTGTAATCATTATGAGAATAGAATGGGGGCTTATAAAGAAATTAAAAATAGAACTACCACATGACCCAGCGATGCCTCTTCCGGGCATATGCTCAAAAGGAAATGAAATCACCAGCTTGTAAAGATATCTGCCCTCCCCTGCTTATTGCAGCACTATTCACAAGAGCCAAGAAATGGAGACAACCCAAGTATCGGCTGATGGACAAATGGATGAAGGAACTGTGGTATATATACGATTCTATACGCACACAATGCAATATTATTCAGCCTTCAAGAAGGAGGAGAACCTGCCATTTCTCAACCCATAGGACATTATGCTACGTGAAATAAACCAGACGTAGTAAGAAAAATACTGCATGATCTTACTTATATGGGGAATATAAAAAAAAAAAAACGTCAAATATACAGAGCTAGAAAATAAAATAGTGGTGATGGTAGAAGGAATTAGAGAGGTGGGGGCAGAGGGTTCAGCAGGTATGGAGGATGAACAAGTCTCGACAGCTAATGTACAACGTGAGGACTGTAGGTTACACCATGGTACTGTGTTGGAATCTCCCACAAGATGAGTAGATTTTGTTCTTGCCAGAAAAACAGACGAATGGGTAAAGAGATGATGGATATATTGGTTTGCGTCACTATAGTAACCATTTCACTATCTAGGTGTATCCTCTAAAGTGTTGTACACTTTAAATATGCACAATAAAATTTATTAAAAACTAGGGCACAGGGAGAAGATGGCCTTCTGGAAGCTGAGGAAAGAGGCCTCAGGAAAAAAATGATTCTATAATTTTGAGGAAATATGTATCATTTAAGCCACCTAGTCATGGAACTTTGTCATGGCAGCCTTAGAAAACTCATACAATCAGCAAAATGCCCTTCCCATCATTATTTCCTTTTTTTCTCTTCTTTTTTTCTGTTCCTGGAATGGCTTTCTGTGTTGTTAGGACTTTTCTGCCTTGTGCTTTCATACCCCACCTCACACCACTTCACCTGAGTAACTCTGACTCATCCCCCAGACCTCTGTTCATCTGTCCAGCTTCCTCGATTTGTTCAACAATGCACTGCAGGCAGGTTGTAGTGACATTTGGATGACTAGCGGGCACAAGGTTGTCCCTCTACAACTTTAACTCTGAAAGGATGACAACAAAGCAGCTGTTGGGAGGATATAACACAGTCACAAATAACCCCAAATCTCAGTGCTTAGCACAATACAAATATATTTCTCCTTCATGATACATTTCCAGCTCGGGTGAGCAGGGAGGAAGGAACTCTACTTACCAACTCGCTCGGGAGCTCAGGTTGATGGAGCTTCCACTGATATTTGCTCCATGACCACTGTGTCAGGGAGAAGAGAACTTGGGGGCATGTGTTATGACTCAGAGTTTCAGCCCAGCAGTGACTTGTGTCCTCTCCATTCATGTTTTGCTGGTTGAAGCAAGTCATATGGACACATCCCATTTCAGATGATATAGGGAATATAATTCTACCATGTATTTGAAGGAGGAAAGCTGGAAATTTTATAAACAGCACTAGCGAATACCCACCAGCCATCTAGGTTCACAAGAAGAGGCTGCTATGAGTCCAGGTTTTTTGCTTTCTTTTGTTTTTGCATCCACTGAACTCTGGGAAGCCTGTCTATCTTTTAAGTTCTGTAGGGCTAGGGTTGTGACTGTTTCGGTGGTTATTGTATTCCAGGTACTTTGTCCAGCACATAGTGGGCTATTCTAAACATTGATTGATTGAGCCAGCACATGGATAAATAAGAGCATTTGCTGATTGATTATTTTATTAAGTACTTCTTGGGTATTGCCTCCTTTAATTCTTATGGTGTACCTCAAGGCAGGTTTTATCTTCAGTGTCTGGATACCTTTTATGAGAACATATCAAAGTCTCAGTAATGAGTATTTTGTGTTCATATGGTAAGGTGAAGAGGCAGGTGGTAAAGTGTCTGTCTCTTTCACACTTTTTATTGTGTGTTTTGCATCAAACATGTTACAAGAGGAGATATCCCCCAGACTACCTGCTGCCTTTGTTCTCTACTTTATTTGTGATCTCTTTATTTACACATTCTAAAGCACTGGTTCTCAACCTGTGGGTCGTGACCCATAGGAACTGTAATAAAGGCTCGCAACATTAGGAAGGTTGAGAACCACTGTTCTAAAGACATTTTAAACTATTCATTATTATTTACTGTTTGATTAAAAATATTCTGTCTCTAATGTAGTTTGGTCTTTTTCTGTTTTGATAAGATTTGAACCAATTCCTCTCCCAGGAGTTTGGTGTCTATTTGGATTGAAAACATAATCTGGATTCTGAAATAAACAAGTTAAAAATGACTATTTCTTCTGTCACCAGAGATAAGGGTTGGAGAAAAAGAGGAGAGAAATACAATTTTCTGAAATCTTATTCAACCATATTTATTGTTAACATTGAACGGGCCTCCTTGCAGCATTTTCAGATTGAAACCATCAAGGAGAACTAGAATAGACGTCTAAATCACTCACCAGCCAGTGTTCTTCCGGCCCAGAGCGTAAATGGAGCCAGCATGCTGAAGTCCCCTGACATTCAGTTTCTTGACAAAGTGCTTTTTTGTTCATTGTATGCATGTTAAAGTGTGTTAAAGAGAGGGAGTTTGCCCACAATCCAGGCGTTAACTCATGGCCTCGTGTGTGGCACCTGTTGGTTGGTGAGTGAACTGTAGTGGTTTACCTGGAAGATGAGGTTCTGACTGCTGCTGATTGGATTAGCACTGAGCCCCTCCCCCCCCACCTTGGGTCTCATTCTATTACCTAATTCCCATGGTGCATCGACAGCCTGGTTATTAGTGGTTATTGCACCTTAGTAAATCGTAAAGCTCAGCAAAAGGCAGTCTAATGAAGACAAAGGGGACACATACCTGGGTTTCTATTTGTTTTATCTGAAATGATCACAGTTAAGGACTTACAACACAGGCTTTCTGGAAATAAGCTGATCTTATGAGCTGAATTACTGCTGAGCAATTATCTCTGCTGGTACAGAGAATCCAGCTGGGGTCTGTTATTCCAAACGTGTCATTTGTTCCTAGGATTAGACATTTCGTTGTTAGTTTTTAACTTGAGAGCATCTTTAGAATTTGCTCCTGATGGGCACATGCTAACTCCTATGACCATTATGGGCTATTAGCACAGGGCCATTGGTGTGACATGGTACATGCATTCCATTGGTAGAGGATAAAATTCTTTCAGTGACTGATCTTTATTTGGTATTAGGGCTGTTTGATTAGACAAAATAATAAGCCACTATCTCCTTGTATTATAATGAACTGTGTTCTCATTTTTCTTTTTCATTTGATTGGGAGATCTTTGAGGGCAAGAAATATATCTTCTGCATTTTTCAAATGAATTTTTTTTTTTTTTTGAGGCAGAGTTTCACTTTGTTGCCCTTGGTAGAGGCTGTGCCATCATAGCTCTCGGGTTCAAGCAATCCACTTGCCTGAGCCTCCCGAGTAGCTAGGACTACAGGAGCCCACTAAATGCCTGGAAATTTTTAGAGACATGGTCTCACTCTTGCTCAGGCTGGTCTCAAGCTCCTGAGCTCAGACAACTCATCCCCCTGGTCTCCCAGAGCGATTACAGGTGTGATCTACAACACCCAGACTTCAATTAATTTTTAACTGCAACTTGAAATGCTTTACTGTCTCTGGAGCTCCCTTGCTGGTAGAGCGTGATGTAGTGGGTATGAGCTGACCAAGCTGGAGATGCTGGGCTTTGGCGGAGAGCAGCCTGATTCTTGCCTGTGTACCCAGACTGATTATCCTTTGCTCAGTCTCACACCACACACTGCAGTCAACGTTTTTGTAGTCTCCTCCCTCTCTGGCTGATTCTTTATCCACTCTGGATGCTGAACACAAGCTTGATGAATGAGTGAGAGTGTGTCTGAATGCCTCTAGCTCTTGAGCTGGCTTTTTGAGTTTCCTGCCACTGTAATTATTCCTTTGGGATCTGAGTATTATCTAAGAGGACTCAAACAAAAATCCCTTCCCTAGGAGAGATGTCATTGTCTTCCTTTAGCATCTTGGTAGAGAATAGGTGTTACAAAGAATGATGCAACGTGGAACAGGTGCAATCTGCCATGAGAGGGGAGGACGAAGGACTAGGAAGGCCTGGACTAGGGGCCTTCCTCAGGGTGCTGGGCTAGAATGGGCTGCTGGTGAGGTCTCTGGGTGACCGGGAACAATATGGGAAGTTTGACCACTGGGGAAGTTTAGGATGTTACCGAAACAGTGCTGTTCACGGCTTTATCTGATGGCATAAACTACGCTTGGTAAGCATGCTTGATAACACCACTGAATTTCAACATCTGCAGACTGCCGCAGACCTCTGTAGCCGTGGGAGAAATCGTATTAATTTAATTGTCAGGTCACAGATAGTCAGGCTGTTCCCTATGTTCAGTGTCTTAGGCCAACTCTGTTCATTTGAAACACACTGACATCTGGCTGAGCTGGAGCCATTTTTGGCTACTTGATATATATGTGGATATGTGTAGCGTTTCTTTTACAAAAAATGCTAAGGGGAAAAGGAACTGGTGAGTCAAAGCATTTCACAAAACTGAATTTCCACATATAGGGTTCAGAGCAAACGTGGTTTATTAGTAAGACGCTATTGTATTCTGGTGACCAAAATGAAAACCATATTTAAGGAACGTTCCATTGCTTTTTCAGGATTCCAAGTTCAGTCTGGACTGTTTGTTACTATTTTTTTCTGATGTTTATTCTTCTTGAGTGATAATCAGCTTTTAAAATGATGTCTCTCGATGAAACTTTGAATAGGAATGCAATACTTCCTTAGAGATTTGGTTGCTTTGATACGAAGTGGATTTTCTTCTCACAAGGAGAACGAAAACACGGTTCCCAAGCACATGGTTGGTGACGATCTGGGACACTAAAAAGGCTGTGCCCAAAAGGAACATTTAGTTTGGAACGTTGTCCTGCCCAGTCAGAGGGGAAAGGTGGAAAAGGCATTTTTTTTTTTTTTTAGAAATTCAGCTAAGAAATAATTTTGTAGCATAAATAAAATTAGTAAAAAATATATTCCAAGGAACTGTAAGGTTATCGGTTGGCCTCCTCTTTCTTTTCCTTGGCTTGTTGCATTAGTTCTTTGCCGAGGAGAGAACATTTTTAATTTTATTGCTCAGGAAAGATATTTTTTGTGGAAATCTAACCATAAGATTACAAATACGTGAGCTTCACGTGGGCGTTTACTGTCAGATGGATCCCTCACACATCTCCAACTGTGTTTATTTCTCTTTATCTACCTTTCTCATTTCTTTTCTCTGTCCTCTCTTTTGCTTTCTCCCTTGTTGCTTGCTTGAATCTGTTATCAAAAATAGTAACATTAGACTAATATTTAGTTTGAAGATGAGATTTTAACATAGCCAGATAATTCACATAGTGTAGGCATTAAATGCAAAGCCAAATCGTTCAGTTCCATGAGCACATGCCCTTCCCATTTCTGGAATAAGATCTATTACGTAAAACCCTGATTGTTTTTCCTTTTTACATCCAAGTGAGCTCCATTAGGTTAGTATCAGCAGATGGGTTTAATTTGAGGATTTTTTCACTTTGGACCACCTCTTGCTTTTTCCTCAGAGCCAAAATGAGAGCGGCCCCATAGAAGGGGTTGCATAGATGCTTCTCATTAGGGTTACTTAAGAACTTGGGTGGGTGGATGTACCCAGCTGCTAATAAAATGAGAAAAGCTAGTAATGATGAAATTCATCAAAAAACCTACAAATTTCCTTTTTCATATCACTGGGTATTATGATAAGAGCTAATGATATATTTTGATTACAATCTGGAATTTAAATTTAGGGTAGATTATTTTTAACGAGGCCTTTCAAATTTTACATATTTAAAATAACATATTCATTCTCATTTTGATGTAGAGCTTTAACAACATTTTCATTTTTATTATTTAATTCGTATATCAGGTCAACCTTTGAGACGTATTGCCCCTGATTTGCTGACAAAGGATCCTCTAAAGAGTGATTCAATACCTTGTCTAGTGGGAGAGAAATTAAAACTGGAAACCAGATTCCTGACATTCAGTGTGACTACTAGCTTGGACTTTGAAAGCATACTGTGTAAATTTGTCTGTTTTGTTTCCGAATGAATCTGTAGTAGCTTCTCTAGTCTAGATCAAATCTAATGAGAACATTTGAAATAATTAGCATACTACATTCCTGTTATGTACAGTTACTTAAACATAAAATGCTACTAAAAGTTACAATGGAAAAAAGCTGATGATATATATATATATCATCTTAAACAAGACAGAAAAATAGCTTCAATTGGACTTTCCATGTTGAAACTATTTGTTGAGTCATGTTGTTGACATTAAATTTAGAGATATCTGTGTTGGATATCACTGCTGTGCGCTGGCATCTGACTCTCACTGGCTCCCTCTGGCCATACAAGAGGGACAGTTCTCTGCTCCAGTGAAGCTGGGTATGACCATGCAACCTGCTGTTGCCAATAAAGAAGGAGAGGGAACATCAGGGTGGAACATTTAAGAGCTGGGTGTGTTTCCTTGTGTTCTCTTTCTTTCATTTTGGCAGTGATGGAGGTACATGCTGAGATTTAGACACCATCAAACTGAAGCTGCTGAGGAGGCCTGGCCAACATACGGAGGACAGCTGCTCTGGAGAGCATCCTGGACTAGCCATAGGCCCTGCTTGAGCAAGAAACAAACATCTGTTGTTTTATGTCCCTGAAATTTTGACATTGTTTGTTACTGCAGCAACTTGCAGTAACATTAGTCTAACCTGACCAATTCAACACGGAACTGCATATGTTGACCTAACATAGTTTTTTTGACTTCCAAAAGGTTCCCACTAGGTCACAGAATGCTGTCATTCCTTTTCAGGACGGCACTTTCCTCCTGGAGTATCCTTAAAATCAATATTCTTAAATAGCATGGCCATAAAATCATAGAGTTATTGAATAAGTTTTTGGAGAGTTTGGAATAGTAAAGGACAAGTTGTTCAATTTTTTTTTTAATTATTCATTCAGGGGCAGTGCCTGTGGCTCAGTGAGTAGGGAACTGGCCCCATATACCAAGGGTGGTAGTTCAAACCCTACCTCAGCAAACTGCAACAAAAAATAGCTGTGTGTTGTGGCAGGCATCTGTGGTCCCAGCTACTCAGGAGGCTAAGGCAAGAGAATTGCCTAAGCCCAGGAGTTGGAGGTTGTTATGAGCTATGATGCCATGGCACTTACTGAAGGTGATAAAGTAAGACTCTGTCTCAAAAAAAAATTATTCTGGCTCGGCGCCTGTGGCTCAATCGGCTAAGGCGCCAGCCACATACACCTAAGGTGGCGGATTTGAATCCCCAGCCCAGGCCCGCCAAACAACAATGATGGCTGCAACCAAAAAAAAAAAAAAATGGCCAGGCGTTGTGGTGGGCGCCTGTAGTCCCAGCTACTTGGGAGGCGGAGGCAGGAGACTCGCTTGAGCCCAGGAGTTGGAGGTTGCTGTGAGCTGTGATGCCATGGCACTCTACCCAGGAGGATAGCTTGAGGCTCTGTCTCAAAAAAAAAAAAAATTTATTCTTTCAGTAAGATCAAGCCAATTACCTTTGACCCTTGAACATCATGGGTTTGAGCTTCAAATCCACTTGCACATGGACTTCCTTCTGCCTCTGCCACCCCTGAGGCAGCAAGACCACCCCTTTCCTTCCGTTTCTTCCTCAGCCTACTCATTGTGAAGATGATGACAATGACGATCTTTATCATGACCCATTGCCACTTAGTGGATAGTAAGTGTATTTTCTCTTTCTTCAGATTTTTGTAGGAACGTTTTCTCTAACTTTATTGTAAGAACATAGTATATAATACATATAACATATAAAACAAGTGTTAATTGATAATGTATGTTATTGGTAAGACTGTTGGTCAAAAGTAGGCTGTAAGTAGTTAAATTTGGGGGGCATTAAGAGTTATATATGAATTTTCTATTGCACAAAGTTTTGCTCAGTGGTCAGGCTCAGTAGTTCATGTCTGTAATCCTAGCACCTTGGGAGGCTGAGGTGGGAGGAACACTTGAGGCCAGTAATTCAAGACCAGACCAGTCTGAGCAACTACAAAATATAAAAAAATTAGTGGTGTGGTGTTGGCACCTATAGTCCCAGCTCAAGGAGAATCACTTGAACCTAGGAGTTTGAGGCTGTCATGAGCTATGATGAAGCCATAGCACTCTATCTAGCCCAGGGTAACAGAGTGAGACTTTATCTCACACACACAAAATATTGGTTGGTGTTCTTAACTCCTGTGCTATTCAGGAGTCAACTGTAGTGTGCTTTTTGAGAGTTAAAAAAAAAATCTAACCAACTTGTCAATTGCATCTTACCATTAATCCCAAATAACTTCTCTTTTAATGTAAAGTCTATATGGAAATGAACCAGCTCAAACTTGAGTGATCTTTGATGTTGAGATTGTGCTTGTTTTGGGGTACAAGAACCATTCAAACTTAATTGATAAGTGTGAGTGTTTTGACTATTTCAGTGACTGACCAGTTATTCTCCTGTCTCTCTCCCCCTCCTCAGGCTTTCCTATTTCCTGAGATGCAAAAATATTGAAATTAGGCCAGTTAATAACCTTATACTGCCCTCCTAGTGTTCAATTGAGGAGTCACACGTCTCTCACTTTAAATCAAAAGTTAGAATAAGTTTAGTGAGGAAGGCATATCAAAATCTTAGGTAGGCCAAAAGCTAGGCAACTTTGCCAAGTTATAAATGCAAAGGAATAGTTTCTGAAGGAAATTAAAAGTGACTACACAAATGATAAGAAAGTAAAACAGCCTTTTTGCTGATAGGGAGAAAGTTTTAGTTGTCTGGATAGAAGATCCGACCAGCTATAACATTCTCTTACCCCAAAGCCTAATCTAGAGCAAGGCCCTAATGCTCTTCAGTTCTCTGGGGGCTGAGAGAGGTGAAAAACCCACAGAATAGAAGTTCAGAGCTAGCAGAAGTTGGTTCATGAGATTTAAGAAAATAAAGCATTTCTAGACTAATGTGCAAGGTGAAGCAGCCCAAGCTGATACAGAACCTGCATCAAATTATCCAGAAGATCTTGCTAAGATGATTGAGGAAGGGGGCCACACCAAACAACAGATTTTTCAATGTAGACAAAACAGGTTTCTATTGGAAGCTGTCATCTGGGATTTTCCTAGCTAGAGGGAAATCAATGCCTGGATTCAAAGATTTAAAGAACAGGTTGACTCTCTTGTTGGGGGCTAATGTGACTTTAAGCTGAAGCTCATTCACCATTCTGAAAATCCTAGGGCCCTTTAGAATTTTGCTAAATCTATTCTGCTCATGTTCTGTAAGTGGAACAACAAAGCCCCAATGACAGCCCATCTGTTTACAGCATGGTTTACTGGATGTCTTAAGCCTCTTTTTTGACCCACTCCTCAGAAAAGAAAAAGGTTCCTTTCACTATATTACTCTTCACTGAAGATGCACCTGGTCACCCGAGAGCTCTGGCAGGGACATACAAGGAGATTAATGTTTTCACTCCTGCTGGTACCACGCTCATTCTATAGGCTATGAATCTAGGGGTAACTTTGACTCTCAAGTCTTATTACTGAAAAAGTATATTTTATAACGATGTAATGTTCATAGATAGTGATTCCTCTGATGGATCTGTACAAAGTCAGTTGAAAATGTCTGGGAAGGATTCAGCTTTCTAGACGCCATTAGGAACATTCATGATTTATAGGAGGAGGTAATGATATCAATAGTAACAGGAATTTGGAAGAGTTGATTCTGGTCCTCATGAGTGACTTTGAGCAGTTCAAGACTTCAGTGGAGGAGTTAAGTGCAGATGTGGTAGGAATAGCAAGAAAACTAGAATTAGTGGCAGAGCCTGAATCTCTGACTGGACTGTTACAATCTCGAATTTTACTGGACTGGTAAAACTTGAATAGATGAGGAAGCGCTTCTATATTGAGCAATAAAGGTGGTTTCTTGAGATGGATTCTCCTCCTGTGAAGGTGCTGTGAACGTTATTGAAATGAGAACAAGGGATTTAGAATAGTCCGTAAACTTACCTGCTAAAGCAGTGGTAGGATTTGAGAGAACTGACTCTGGGTTTGAAAGAAGTTCTACTCTGGGTAAAATGCTACCGAGTAGCATTGCATGCTCCAGAGAAATCTTTAGCAAAAGGAGGGCTCAATTCATCCAAACTTTATTGTCGTCTTGTTTTAAGAAATTGCCAAGGCTACTCCAGCAACCACCAAAGTGATCAGTCAGCGGCCATCAGCATCGAGGCAAGATCCTCCACTGGCAAAAAGATTATGACTTGCTCAAGGCTCAGGTAAATCATTAGCATTTTCAGCAATGAAGTATTTTTAGTTAAGGTCCATTCGTCTTTTAAATGTATTACTATTTCATACTTAAAAGATCACAGTATATTGTGAACAGACTTAGATATGCACTGAGAAGCTAAAAAGTTCTCGTGACCTGCTTTACTGTGATACTCTTGTAGTGGTCTGGAATTGAACCTAAAATATCTCTGAGGTATGCCTGTGATGTCTTTAAGCCTTCACTAAGTACCTTTTTTTTTTTTTTTTTTAAAGAGAGTCTCCCTGTTGACTGAGCTATAGCATGGTGGCATCAGCCTAGCTCACTGCCACCTCAAATTCCTTGGTTCAAGTGATTCTCCTGCCTCAGCCTCCTCAGTAGCTAGCACTATAGGCACCCACCACAACACCTGGTTAACTTTTCTATTTTAACTTGAGATGGGGATTTTCTCTTGCTCAGGCCAGTCTCAAACTCCTAAGCCCAAGCAATCCACCTGCCTCAGCCTCCCAGAATGCTGGGATTACAGGCATGAGCCAGTTTGCCCAGCCCACTAAATATATCTTTAATTCAGTGTTTCTGCAAATGGATTCCAAAATCAAGGCAACGTATTTTACTTTAAAAAATTTTTACAAATTTTATAAAAATATCTGACTCAGGGAATATATTGCTAGAGGCCCTGATGTTTAAGTTTTCTTAGCTTAAATCATTTCCCTGGGCATCAGCAAAAGAGGCTGAGAGAGAGATTGGGGTCAGGAAAGAAGGAGGCTTCAGCAAGAGAAAAGCTGGTGAAGGCTGAGGTTGGGCAGAGTTTTAAGGAAGAAGCAGCCATCAGTAGCATATGCCACAGAGAACCTAAGCAAGATAAGGACTGGAAAGCATCCTGGTGGGGCACCGCTGACCTCACCGTGCATGAGCAATTATTCAATTAGTTTGCGTCTTCTCTTCTGCTCCATGTGGAATAGCTCCTGAAAGCTACAAAGGTAGGGAAGACGGTGTTATTTGATGGCAAAAATGATGAGATATCTTAAGATAAAGGAAGATTCATGAATTCTGGCTATTGGGAATGTGTCCTCAGGAAGTTTTGGAAATAATTCTATTAAAAAGAAGACCATTATCCTATTTGAACAGGGAACCCTGGGGGCTTGGTAGTTGCTATCCACAAAAACAGCCCCACCGGTTAATGTTGAACAAGGATTTGTGGGTTTTGCACCTTAACAATTTTTTTTTTGAAATGTAATTACTCTCTCATCCACCGGGATTGTCTTTTCCATCTCTAGAAGTCTCATTTGGGTTCTTTTTCCTTCTCCTGGTGTCCATGTTTTCCTCTCCTGTCTTAAACATATGAGTCACAGTTTAAGTAGTCACTTTGATGTCTTTTTCTGCAAATATCATCGTCTCTACAATTTCTGGATCTGTTTCTTTTGTTTGATTTTTCTCCTGGTTGTGAGTTATATGCTGTTGGTAAGTTTTAATGGGTTGCTAGAGTTTTATGTTGTTGGGTGTTAGATTTTGTCATATTCCTTTAAAGGTTGTGGGGCTTTGCTTGGGCATGTAGTTACGTTATTTGAAATCAATTTGATCCTCTTGGGATTGCTTTTAAGTTTAATTAGGGAAGATCCAGGGCAGTATTTAGTCTAGGGCCAATTCAGTCTCGCTACCAGGGCAATACCCTTCTGGGGACTTTACCCAATACCCTGGGTATTAGGAGTTTTTTCATTCTGGCTGGTGGGAAAACAAAACATTCCAAGCCTTGTTCATTTCAGGGAATTGTTTGGTCTACTGGTTCTTTGCTTGGCCCTGGGCATTTTCCTTTCCCACATGCCAGGATAGACACATTGTAACTGTCAAGACTGGGGGGCTGTCTCTGTGCGGCTGCCCCTTGGTTTTCTTCCCCACATTTCTAGTTCTCTTGCCTTCCCTGTGCTGCTGACTCTGTTGCCTTAACCCAGTGATACCCTTGACCTCTGTTTGGGTTCCCCCCTCTCTGTGAGGCAGCATGGAAGTTCTCCAGAAAGCAAGTAGAATTCACATCATTGGCTTCCATTCTCCTAGGGATCAAGTCTCATGCTGCCTGTTGTCTAATGTGTGGGATCCACTTTTTTTTTCCTATTGAAAAGAAATATACAACATTTTCTTTATTTCGGTTTTGTTTGGTCTTCTAGTTGTTTAAGGTGGGAGGATAAACTGGTCTCTGTTAATCCATCTTGGCTGGAAGTGAAAGTTCCTATCAAGCTGCTCTCTGATTGATGGCGAAGGGTAATGTGTTTTCCCACAAGTATTCTTAGAATTTATTGTTTCTCAAACTTAGAAACTTGGGCCTGCCATGAAAATAACTTGTTTCCTATCTCTTTCCAGATCTAAACCTCAGACAGTAGAACATTTTTCTTCTCATTATAAGTGATTTTCTTTTTAAAAGAATGATGTCGTTTTCAGGAAAATTTGCAGAAAGGCAGATTGAAAGAATAAAAATTCAGTTATCATAGTTCTTGGCTTCTTGAAAAAAACTTCTCCGATCAATAATTAGTTTTCACTGCAGAGTAGTTTTATCTGCAAGATTGGCTTTGGCCCTACTATGTGCCAATGAACAAACGTAGGCCTCTCATACACCTTAGTTTATCCGGATATTTCCCTCCTGTGTTTCTTTCATCTATTAAAAACAAACAACTTGTCCCACTCATCTAATGTGAACTCATTTTCATTTCACGTGTTCACTGACTAGGAAAATACTGAAATGAACTGTCCGTTGTAAACCAATAGCTTTCTAATTATCGCAGTCTCATCGTCATTGTTCTTTGTACAAGTAATTCTGCCTCTTCTTGGTTCTAAGGGAGCAGCAGAAGGATGGTTCTGCAGCAGCTGTGTACCCAGGTGCAGACACGGCACGGGTGTTGTGCTATCGGAAGAAAACATCACTAAGGATTGAGATCTAAAGGATATGCCTATTTTTTTCCTGCTTCTTTGAGTACTTTGTAGATTCTAGAACCCTTAAAAAAGGGTTGAACCACTTCAGAGACAAATGGAATGGAATCCAACTTTTCTACTCTATTTTTTATACAAAATGTTAGAGTGAAAAATTTATGATAATATAGTTCAGAAGAAACTTCAAGCTAGAAAGAGATTAGAATTTCACTGCAGAGTCATGGCAAAGGAATGCAATTTTTTGTTTCTTTTTTTGAGACAGAATCTTACTCTGTTTTCTCGGGCTGGAGTGCAGTGGCATCATCATAGCTCACATTAAACTTAAACTCTTGGGCTCATGTGCTCCTCTTGCCTCAGCCTCCCGAGTAGATGATAGATGCCTTCCACAATGATCAGCTAATTTTTCTATTTTTAGTAGAGATGGGGTCTAGCTTTTGCTCAGGCTGGTCTGAGTACCTGAACTCAAAGCAATGTCCCTGTCTTGGCCTCTCAGAGTGCTGGGATTACAGGTGTGAGCCACCTTGTCTGGCCAGGAATGTTATGTCAATCAGACACACAAAATCATCCTTTGTTTATTGGTCAAATGTGTCTTGAGGGTCTGTTATGCAGAATCATGATGCTGAAGCTGAAGAATTAAAACCAACCAAAGAACGAACTTTACTTTCTCAGAAGGTAAGTGGCTACTTTCAATTTTGTTATCTTTTGAGGTACTTATTTAATATGGAATAGTTCCCCTCTTGATTTATAAAATAATGTGGGTACTATGCTTTGAATGTCCCGTCCAAATATATGTTGAAATTTAATTGTCAATATAATAGTATTGGGAGCTGTGGCTTTTAAGAGCTGATTAGGTCACGAGGATGCCACTCTCATGAATGATTTAGTGCCATTATTGGGGGAGTGGTTAGTTATTGTGGGAGTGGTCTTGATAAAAGGATGACGTTTTGTCCCATTTCTTCCTCTCCCTGTCTCCCTGCTCTCTTGCCACGAGATGGGTTTCTCCATGAGATAACGCAGGACAGGGCTCTAGACAGATGGCCTTCCTCTTGGCCTTTCCAAGTCTCCAGAACTGTGGGCCAAATAAACTTCTATTCTTTGTAAATTATTCAATCTGTGGTATTCGGATATGGTACCAGAAAGTGAACTAAGACAACGAGACAGAGGGTAGTTCTTCATCATATGATAAAGGTCGATCTTCAAGGCTCTGTTTTCATTGACCACTACTGACTAATCTTGGCTTTTGTTTGGACCACTTTGGTCCCCTCCCCCCCAAAAGGATTCTTTTCCATTTGCCATACTTGTTAAAAATTTAGGGCTACTTTTAGTGCTCCAAATAAAAGCTACATTGCATAACAATGTATATACATAATTTTTGTTTTAAAGGTGTCCTGACCCGTTGGTTGACATATTCCTCCTGGGCTGTCTTAAATTTAGTGTCCAGACTGGCCTTAATTTTCTTTCATCTTGATCACATCTCTGACCACCCAGCTTTGACCTACAATCCATTCCTCTAACTTTGTTTGGCTTTTCCAGTTTCAGACCAAGCTCCATTAAATTCTTTGGCTGTTGAACCCTCTGCATCACTTCCCAGTCAATGATTTGCTCACTCCTGGCACAGAGTTTTCTTTGGACGACTGTCTTGGTAGTGTGACTCATTCTCCAACTCCACCCACCACCAGTCTGTGGCACAACCCTGAGAAAATGTAGTAGCTGTGCACCTGGAGGGGTCTGTGGCAGAAGCAGGTAAACGCTTCTAGCTTCTCTCTTTTAGAAGGGGTTTGGTACTTAGGGTTCTTTTGTATTACTCATGCTTTTGCATTTCTACATATGAAGACCTTTGGGTCGAATATACATGAGATTAATCCAAGGCCTCCCATTTTGGCTCTCATGGGTGCAGAATGGAATTTTAACTCACTATCTGCAATCTCGTAGTTTATTTTGGTCAGTTTGGCTCTACCACTTAAACCACCAGCTCCTATGAAAAAGTCAATCTTACTTTGAATACATTCTTTTTTTGCAGTTTTTGGCTGGGGCCAGGTTTGAACCTGCCACCTCCAGTATATGTGCCCTACTCCTTTGAGCCACAGGCACCGCCCTTGAATACATTCTTTTAACATTACACTATTTAAGTATTTGGTTAATTAGAACAGTGGAAATGGAAAGATCTCCCGGTTCCTATATCTTACTCATTTTCTTAGAACTTTTAATAAAATAAATCTGGAGAACTGAATCATCAAGGACCTCATTAGGATAAGTTAGCAGGGACTGTAATTACTAGCTCTTGTCACCTGGGACAGGCAATTGAATTGAGTCCTGAGAAAGAGTAGAGGTACCCTGGTAAAGAAAGTGGGGCAGGGAGTTACGGACAGAGGCACAGATAACTTGGAATGAGTAAGAAAGACTTGATCTCTGGACTTTGAATGAAATGATTTGGTTGTAATTTTAGGTTTTATCTTAAAAATGTGTTTGAGTCTTTCTAACACTCTAGAATATATACATGCTAATATCAAATATGTCTTAAATTATTTACCATTAATACAATCATCACTCCAGGAAAATGCTTCACATTTGTACTGGGACATGTTTTTTTTTTTTTTTTTTTTGGTAGCCCTAGCTTATCATCAAGTATCCCCTTGAAAATTAGAATCCTAGTTTGAGAAGGTATGGCAAACCCTTGAGAACATTGCTTGTGGAATTAGATTGACCTAGTCCCCCTTTTTAAAATGGGCATGTCACTTAATCTCTTTAAACTTTAGTATTTCTTGGTATAAAATGGGGATTCTGGGAAATGGAAATCCGATCATGTATCTCAAGCACCTTATTGAGAACATGTTATAATATATTTCTCAATTAGTGAGTGGAGATTATATGGACTTCTTGAAGTCAGGGAACACACCTGTCTTGTTTCTTTTCTTTTCTTTTCTTTTTTTTTTTTTTTTTTTGCAGTTTTGGCCAGGGCCAGGCTTGAACCTGCCATCCCTGGTATATGGGGCCAGCGCCCTACCCCTTGAGCCACAGGTGCTGCCCCTATCTTGTTTCTTTTTGTGGGTTGAGCACAATGCCCAGCACCTAGCAGGTGCACAATAAAGAATTATTAAATAAATAAAGAACTCATTATTTACTGATGCCAAGACAGTTTATCTTAATGCACAGTTAGAGAGAACCTTGTAATAGTGCCTAGAATACACTAGTTCTTTGTAAATACAGTAGAACCCCTGCAAGTTGACCCCTCAGACAGACTTTATATTGACAAACTAGTCAATATATGGAGGTGGTCCACATAAAGGACTAGGCCTGCTGTACTGATGTGTACATGAGGTGCATGTCTGGTCTATGGAAATAAGTTGACTTAAGGAGGTGGTCAATGTAGGAAGGTGGTCAACTATGGTTGAACTGTATTTCCTAATTGCTTGATTTGCTGAGTAACCTCACTGGGCCCTCCTCAGAAAGTGAGGACTGAATAGGATGCAGACTATTTAAATCCAAGAATTCTACACCAATACAGTAGCACTTGTGCTCTGTTGCCTTCTCTGAGAAATGCCTCACAATGTACAGAGGAGTGAGTGAAGACCTTGACAACAGCCCTCAGGTCAAGAAGTGGAACTTTGCCAGTGTCTCTTCTGTTTGCCACATCTCCATCACAGGCTCCCTCTATCCCCCAAAGTAACCACTGCCCTTTGTGGTGACCATTTCCTTGGGTTTCTTCATGGTTCTATCTTGCAATGTACATTTCTAGCTAAAATAGTCTTGCCAAATAAAAATGATTGATGTATTTTGGGGTTTCTTTTATTCCTATCTTTCCCATACTGTGGGGAACAGGCTGTGAAGCACCAGGCCCTCCACAGCCTGGGAAACACTCGGGAAGCTACCCCCAGCCACTTCTCATCCTTTAACAACAGTCTTTTCACCTGCTAGAAGTCACATAGCCCCTACGCATTTTCCCTATGACAGCTTTTCCTCCTTAATCCTTACCTTAGGTGTTAAGATTGACCTTGTTAAAGGTACTTTATAAATAAAGCTGCTTCCACAGTTCGGTGCTGGCTGGCTGCAGTCATCAGGTGCGTCAGACCTTTTGACCCCATCCTATCTTTTGTCTCTTGTGTGTTTTATGTCTTTCATGTCCTTCACTTCCCACTGTTTCCACTCAGGTTATTTCTCCTTTCTCGTGCTGGTTTGCAAGACCTTACAATTTGAAGAATTTG
This sequence comes from Galago senegalensis, assembly GCA_963575145.1. NCBI lineage: Eukaryota > Metazoa > Chordata > Mammalia > Primates > Galagidae > Galago > Galago senegalensis. The sequence continues at coordinate 70,004 of CAUYTI010064511.1, forward strand.
TGCTGTTTTGTTTGACTGATGAAGTTACTTCCCATCCTCTGGCGTTTACTGATTGCATACTCATCAGTATTGGTACAGGTTAGCTTGTTCTTCTGTTCCCTGTATTTCCTGCAAATTGGCAACTAGATCCAGATAAATGATCAAGACTACAGGTGGTGCTGTTTTCTGCATCAGGGGGTACATCGAGTCTAGTTTTGATTTGCTTTAGTGTTAGAAGCTATTGGCTGCACACTGCCTCAATTTATGAATTCAAATGGAAGTATTCTAATTCTGTAATTTAATTTTCATCTCATAATTGGAATATTTTTATAAAAAAATACTTCCTACCTCAACTATTTCACTGCCCAGTTTCAAGTTATACAAGAAAGGCAGGATAAATCCTTTGCTGTCTTATTAAGGCTACATTCCTCTTTCACCTTTTAAACCATTATTTAAGGTAAATTAATTGGTTCTCAATCATTTTATGAATTTTAAAAATGTTATAATGGAATCACAGATTTATACATATTTGGTAAGTTTCAACCCATTGCAATTCTTTTTTTTTGTTGAAGCTCAAATTGTCCCATCTTTGATCAGTGGTACCCTTTTCAAGTTGGTGCTTGAGTCCTGTGAGTTTTTAAAAATTGTTTTGGGTTTATTCAAGGGTACAAAGAATTAGGTTACAATGTTTGCATTTGTTAGGTAGAGTCCTTCTTACAATTGTGTCCCACACCCAAGAGGTGTGCCCTACTCCCTAACATTGTAGTTAAGGGGGAGCACACCCATCCCCCTCCTACCTGCTGCCTCATTCCCCCCCTCCCCCCCTTGAATGGATTTGAGTTTTTCTCTTATGTGGGCGTGTATTAGATCATCTACTGGCTTTATATTAGTGTTGAGTACATTAGATTCTTGCTTCTCCATGCTTGTGATACTTTACTAAGAAGAATGTGTTTCTTTTTTTTTTTTTTTTTTTTGAGACAGAGCCTCAATCTATCCCCCTGGGTAGAGTGCCGTGGCATTACAGCTCACAGCAACCTCCAACTCTTGGGCTCAAGCGAGTCTCTTGCCTCCGCCTCCCAAATAGCTGGGACCACAGGCGCCCGCCACAACGCCCGGCTATTTTTTTGGTTG
>CAUYTI010064512.1:0-10811 GCA_963575145.1 Galago senegalensis
TGATAGCTGTATACATTAATGCAAGCATGGGGTACAGTGTAGTGTTTTCATATACATTCTGAAATACTTTCATCAAGCTGGTTCACATAAATTTCATGTCATTTGCATAGTCATTGTGTCAAAACATTTATATTCTAGTTCAAGAGAAGTTCACTTGTACCCTTGTTAGACAGAAATATAAGTGATCATTCCGGTCACCCTCCCACCACCCTACTGACTGTATCTTTTTCCACTCTATTTGGGCCATAATTTCTTATTTCCTTATATGCCACATCATTTTTTATTTAAAATTGGACATCTAAAACAATGTTACGTGGCAATCTGGAAATCAGTCTCTCCTCTTACCATTCTTTGTTACTGTTTGTTTATGTTGTTATTGCTATTTATTGTTTGATGACATTTTTGGTCTAATTCTGTAAAGTCTGTAATCTTTGTCATGTGCAACTACTGAAATCTCTGCTTGGTTAAGTGGGTGGTCAGTCAATGGTGAGACAGAACATTATTAAATGCTTTGAACCTTTCTTCTTGTTTGCCAAGTGACTGTGTGTGTGTGTGTGAACTTGCCTTAAGTGGCAGTCAACAGCTCTAACATAGACTTCACTCAGCCAGAGGATAGGTGTTAGGGCAACCTCAGATCCTTCTAGGACATGCACACAGCCTCCCACAAGCATATGGCTTTCCAGATCTTCATGAATATATAAGAGCTTTTCAACGACTTCTGTGGACATTTTATCTTTGAGAGCTCTTTTATGTTTTTCTGTGGCCTATCTCTTTTTTGTTTTTGGAGGCAGACTGTCACTTTGTCACCCCTGGTAGAGAGCCTTGGCATCACAGCTCACAGCAACCACAAACTCTTGGGTTCAATTGATTCTTCTTGTTTCAGCCTCCTAAGTAGCTGGGATTATAGGTACCCACAACGATGCCCAGCTATTTTTAGAGATAAGGTCTTGCTCTGGTTCAGTCTGATCTCCAACCTGTGAGCTCAGGCAATCCACCCTCCTTGGCCTTCCAGAGTGCTAGGATTACAGATGTGAGCTACCACACCCTGATGCCTACCTCTTTTTAAACTTACTTTCTTTGAGCTATGATTTTAGAATAATTTTTCTCTAATAAAAACTGAAAAATAATGTTTTATTGAGTTTCTTTTCCAGGCAAAAGTCATTCACATAATGTGTTGATATTTTCATAGACAATTTACTCATATTTTATATGTACACATTATTAAAAATTATAGAATATTAGCTTTTTACTTGTTCATCTCTACTGATGATTCTTTAGAGGCAGGAACTGTACCTTGCTTTTCATGTTTTACATAGTAATCTAGCACATTGGCTGACACATAGCATTTCATCAGTATGAGTTCTGACAATTAAATTAAGGAGCTTGCCATCATGCACTTTTGGCAGCACTGTACAAACAACTTGGTAAGATTTCATAACCTTGGTATATTAGTGTCTCACAGCTGTGTTTGTGTTGATGTGTGGCTGTGTCTTTCTGAGTGGTATTCATTATCATTGTATGGTTTTGTGTGCAATCATAAGAATATCAAAGTCTTAATTAGATCAATAAACAAACATTGAAGTTTTTGTTAAACTTGGCAGGAATGGAAGTGAAATTAGGGACATGTTAGTCCAAGTTTGTAAGGATAATACCATGGAGAAAACAGCAGCATACAAATGCATTAAACATTTTTCTGAGGAAAGAGAACATGTCACTGATGAAGAGAAGTCAGGGTGGCTAGTAGTAAGCAGCACTGATGAAAACATTGCAAAAATTTATTGAATTATGCATCAACATTGTTGGCTGAGTGTGAGAAGCATAGCAGACCAAGTAAACAGCAATAGAGGAACAGGAAAATCTCAACTGAAAATCTTGACATGAGAAATGTGTGTAAAAATTCTACCAAAGGAACTTACCGATAAACAGAAGTGAAGAAGAGTTGAAGTTTGTCAAGAACTTTTCAAGAGGCAATATGATATTTTGGGCCATGTTATCATTGGTGATGAAACAGGTGTACTAAAACAACCCTGAAACAAGGCATCAAAGTGCACAGTGGAAGCCAAATCTTCATGATCAAATAGTTTCATCAGTCCAAATCAAGAGTCTAAATGATGTTGCTAGTCTTTTTTGATATCAAACAAATTGTTTATTATGAATTTGTACTAACTAAATAGTTAACAGAGTTTTCTATTTGGAAGTGCTGAAAAGGCTACATGAAAAAGTTATATGAAAATGACCTGGCTTGGTGCCTCTAGCTCAAGCAGCTAAGGCACCAACCACATACACCAGAGCTGGTGGGTTTGAATCCAGCCTGGACCTGCCAAACAACAATGACAACTGTAACCAAAAAGTAGTCAGGCATTGTGGTGGGTGCCTGTAGTCCCAGCTACTTGGGAGGCTGAGGCAAGAGAATCGCTTAAGCCCAGGGGCTCTGTCTCAAAGAAAATAATAATAATAATAAAAAGAAAGAAAGAACAGAAAAAGAAAATGACCTGAACTTTTCACAAACAACTCATGGCTCTTGCATCATGACAATGCATCAGCTCACATGGCACTGTCAGTGAGGGAGTTTTTAGCAAGTAAACAAATAACTGAATTGAAATACCTTCCCTACTCACCTGATCTGGCCACCAGTGACTTTTTTCTTTGCTCAAAGATAAAGGAAATATTGAAAGGAAGACATTTTGATGATATTCAGGACATCAAGGGTAATACATTGACAAGTCTGATGGCTATTCCAGAAAAAGAGTTCCAAAATTGCTTTAAGAGAATTGCTTTAAGAGTGGACTAGGTGCTTGTGTTGGTGCATAGCTACTCAAGGGGAGCACTTCGAAGGTGACTGTATTTATATTCAGCAATGAGGTATATAGCACTTTTTCTAGGATGAATTTGTGAATTTAATTGTCATATCTCATAAATGGTAAACTTGAAAATGGGAATTTATTTAAAAAATACTGTGCTTGCTTTTCTTTTTAAGAAATGCCTAAATATGCCAACATTTTCATGATTGGTAATAACTGCAATGTGAGAAAACTGCTTTTATCATTTCTATAAGAAACCATCTGAGCTAAAACATTCAATAGGGTATGTGATATTACAAATAACTTCTGTCATGTTCCACATTAGTTCTCATGTTTTAGCATCCATTGTTTTTATGAGATAGTTTTGTGCACCTGGGAAGAAATTGCTCCCTGGCCAGCGTTGAGCAGCAGCTCAGCTGATAATGGGAAATCTTTAACTGTCAGAAGATGAAGACGTCTACAGGACTACCCTGTCACTAATCTGGTATACAAAAATCCCCCTGATGCCTCTGTCAAGGACATGTACTATGCCTTCAACTATAAAGGTTTTGAAATTTGCATTTTATGCTTTCTCATTATTCAAATAGGAAATCCTGTGTAGAAAATAATAATACACCTTATTACTATATTTGGTGCATGTCTAATGTTGCTTTTTCAAATGAAATTTTGAATAGACATTTCAAATAGATTTTCAAATAGATATTTCAGATTATCTTTTCTTTTTGTAACCTCCCAGTTTACCTTCATTCTAATTCAGAATTTGCATCTCTGTTGTTTCTATTATGGTTGTGAAAGAACTCCCACATTAGCTTGTGTGTACATTTTTTAGCAAGTAGATGGTTTAACTTTATGGGAATTAGAAATTTGCAAGAGAGGCATTCATCCTTATCAAAAACTGTAGGAAGATGCACTTGCTTTGGTGTTGATACATTTGAATGGTATTTTTGAGTTCAGTTTTTGAATTTATGAGCAATGAATACACACATATATACAATGTCCAAAAGTTAAACATCTCATTTAGATCCATTGCAAGTAATCAGTCCTATTTTAGAAGAAACAAAATGAAAAAGTCTGAATTCTCTGAATGTTCTCTGCTCTCTCAAGATCTTCCTTCCTTAAAAAATTCAAATCATAGAATTTCTATAATGTAACTAAATTCAGAGTCTTTTTATATTATTTGCAACACATCAACCAGAATGCTCTCCAAGTGTGTAGAGCATGTATGACATTTGAAGCCAGAGAGATTGTAAAATAAAAAGAAATTAAATCATAAAATCACTACCTTTCTTCACCAGAAATAAAACGTAATACCAGTGGTCTGTTATTAGCATTTATTTTTGCATCAGACTTTATGTCATTATCAAAGTAGAGTGCAATGCTGGCATTCAAAATAAACAAATATTTAACTAAAAAATCTAATTCAACCTTATTAATCCTGGCTGGAGGGAGTCTTATTTTCATCTTTTACTTTTAAGTTGATAGTTATGTCATTATATAATCCAAAAAGGCACTCGGAAAATATCCTAGGAAAGAAGAAGAAGTCAATTCTGAGCGTTTTCACTTGACAAGTAATAGAATACATTTATTAGGAAATACCTTGGATTGGATCGAGTATTGATTTACTTATTTTTTTCCAGCTCCCTCATTTCATGGGTTGTGTAAAGAAGGTTAAGCCGGGTAATCTTGCACCAATCATTCAACTTCTTTATTTTCAGTTTCTTTACCTGAAAAGTGGGGATAATAGTTGCCACCTCATACTGTTAGTATAATTGTTAAATGAAATAATGTGTGTTAAACATTTTGAATAGTGCCTGACAGATGCTGTATGTGTTTGCCAATATTACTATTAGCAAATCATTTTATAGGACAGAATATATTTAGACATTTCTAGGACAATTTATTAGTTATCATTGCTATAGAATGCCCTTATATATTCCTTTTACTTTAATGATCTGTTCGCTATAATTTAAAAAATAAGTTCTATTTTTACTTTTTCTGAGTCTTTTGTAGAATGGAAACATCTGGGACATTTTCACCAAATCATTCATCAGAAGGTCCATTACTATTAGTTGAACTAATAGCTACTTGTACCATTAGCTTAAATCAACTAATGGGCAGCAGCAATTTCCTCAGTCTTTTTTCATGAGTGATTTTTTTTTCCTGCAGAGACATTTATTTTGGTTTAAATATAGGTGAGTCACTAAGAATTTGTTTCTCTACTTATACATTCTACAAATCTTGACCAAGACTCATCATATTGCTCATTTCCTGCTCTGGATTCAATTCAAATCTTCTGAAAGTCAGTGCTCAAGAAACAGAAGGAGGAAAACTCGAGGATTAAAGGTAGAGGCAGATGGAGAGGGGACCTGAACAGTGCTTTTCTGATTGTGATGAAGTACTAGAACAGTGGTTCTCAACCTTCCTTATGCCGCGGCCCTTTTATACAGTTCCTGTGGGTCACAACCCACAGGGCGAGAACCGCTGTACTAGAGGTTTAAAAATATTTTTAATTTCAGAAAATTTCCACTATGTTGCTGACCAATGTTTTGTAAAATACAGTGGAATCAAACTTCTTTGTTTATTTGTTTATTTGAGACATAGTCTCACTCTGTGCCCTGGGTAGAGTGGCATGGCATCACAGGTCTCAGAAATATCAAACTCCTGGGCTCAAGCAATCCTCCTGCCTCAGCCTCCTGAGTAGCTGGCACTATAGGCGTGCACCACTATACCCAGCTAGTTTTTCTATTTTTAGTAGAGATAGGGTCTCACTCTTCCACATGCTGGTTTTGAACTCCAGAGCTCACCCTCTTTGGCTTCCCCGAGTGCTAGCATTATAGGCCTGAGTCACTGCACCAGGTCAGAATCAAACTTCTAAGAAAAACAATCATGGGGTCAGATGACATGATGGTGTCCAATTGCCATAACAGTTTCTAAGCCTCTTCTTGTGAATTCTGTGTCTTGAAATGACTGGTAACAAACACTTTAAAGGCTGGCACCATGAGTAGTCCTGATACAGAGCACAGGAAGATATATATATTTATAAGGATTATTTTAGGACATCAGACTTGGTTTCTTAGGTGGGTGGCAACAAATTCATCTTTTACAGAGCTGGCTCTATATAATTATTTCTCACTTAGTGCTTAAATTCTAATTTGGAACTCACACTATGGTAACGGAAAACCATTCAGTACTTGCCTGAATCCTGAGGTGAGAGGGTGCTGATGACAAAGGTCATGAGGAACTTTTGGCGTCATGAGAATGTTTTATACCTTGTCTGAGTTGGTGGGTTCATTGATGTCTACATTTTTAAGAACTCTTCAAATTGTGTACTTAAATCACATGTACTTATTGACTGTAAATTATATGTCAATAAAGATGGTTAAAACATACAGATTTATAAAGTAGGTTGTTTACTTTGGGAAAAGTGAAGACAGGAGGAATAGATGTAGCTCTTCCCTGCGAGAAGTTCCCCAGGAGGAAGCACTATGGGCAGGCGTCTTTCTCATCAGGCATCGGGGCACTGTTTGTTTAGTGACAAGAAACTCACAGGGTTGGAGGCAGCTCTTTGTGGTAAAAGTGACTTTTGTGAACACGGCCTCATCTCTCTTGGTTTGTCTGGAGAGTCTTTTTGAGTTTTTACCAAAGATCCTTTTTGCATTCTTAAGAAGATCCTAAGTTTTTTCACAAGAAAATTTGAACCCCTTTTAGAACTTCTTATTGTTCAAATGTAAAATAAAACTGAGTTTTTTTAAAGAGTAATTTTTAAATAAATTTTTAAGCATCCAAAGGAAATCTCCCCAGTTGTGCAAAACGTAAATGTTTTTGACAAAGAAATAACTTTGCATCAACATATAGAAACTTGAAATTGATCTGCACAAGAAAATCACACAGGCTCAGCATCCATAGCACAGTGGTTATAGCGTCAGCCACAAACACCAAGGCTGGCGAGTTTGAACACAGTCTGGGCCAGCTAAACAACAATGACACCTGCAACAAAAAATAGCTGGGTGTTGTGGCGGGCGCCTGTAGTCCCAGCTACTTGGGAGGCGGAGGCAGAAGAATTGCTTAAGCCCAGGAGTTTGAGGATGCTGAGAGCTGTGACACCATAGCACTCTGCAGAGAACGAAATAGTAAAACTCTGTCTCCAAATTAAAAAAAAAAAAAAAAAGAAAATCACACAATCAATATGCAAAGTCCCTCCATAGTTTTTATATTCCAGACTCATTCATAATTTCATTACTAGCAATAAAACTCCTACATCCAATTTGACGATACTGATTGATTACTCAGAGAAGGCCAAGAATAAATTTTTCCAACCATCATTACAAAGCATTGTAAGCAATTTTTTCTATCATAATTGCAGAGCCTTGCCTGCATCGAATGAGCAGTAAAAGTCTTTTAACAAACTAATACACCCTAGATTACCGAGAGCCTCAAACTCGAAAAAGGAAAGTCATTTTTCTTCCAAATGTCTTATGTGCTCATGTGAATAGGCTCACATTAATATGTCCGCTCCCACACACTTTGGTGTTATGGCTTTGATACCCTTCTACCAAGAGGCGTTTTTGGTGGTGGTGGTGGTGGGGTCTATGCTTCCTTCTTGCCCTCTAGTGGGGTGTGACTCCTGGGCAGCAGACACCAGGTGACTTCTGAGGGTTGGTTAGGAAAGGCAGCATAGCTTCTCCTTTGCTTTTTCTATGTCTTCCAACATGTGCTTGGAAGCCTTGTGCAAAGGGGACCCAGCTTCCCTGAAACCACTGTGAAGGCGTGATCTTAGGAAGAGACCACCCAGAGTCAGACGCACACGTGAGGGAGCCTTCGGATGGGATGATTTCAGCCGTTGGCCTCTGGCCCTCTTCAGCTAATGCTGTGTCTGCCAAGCCCTGTCCAAATTGCATATTCATGAGAAAAATAAATGTTCTTGATTTTTTAAGCCATTAAATATCGGGGGAGGAAATGGATAACCCAAATAAGTACTAAATTCTCTAAAGCAGTAGAGCCCAGAGTCTCTGGTGGAAGACAGTATGTTGTGAAGAGGTGATTAGACGTAAGTGTGAGTGGGACATCCTCCACGTCCACTCCGTGGCTCCTGAACGTGGGCATTCTGGATATGGCAGAGAATGTCGTATGGCCAATTCATGCTCACTATTTCAGGTAATTTTCTACATCCTATAGGAAAGAACCAAACACGTAAAATTACAGATAGTCTCTAATTGGAGACTTGATAGATCATTCTACCATTCTGCAAAGCCAGCTCCTTCGGAATAATGAGGATAGAGTGAATTCCACACACATTAGCCCCTGCCGTGTTTCTTTCATTGTAAAGTGAAGTTCTTAGAAGCAAAGCAGTGGGCAGTGTTGTGTTTGTGCATCAGGTATTTGTGATTCTGCAGATGGTGGCCCTGGCTCTGCTGTAAGGGATGCCCAGAAAAAATCCAAATTCAATGACTGCATATTTCCTGATGGAATGGGTCCAGGGTAAACAACTGCCAAGTAGCTGCTTAGTCACCTTGGAGCATGGGACTTTATCAAGAGCTCAAGGAGAGTCATTACTTCTGGTAAATCGTATATTTGGCCGAGCTCTGGCCAGATAACTAAGTTATGGATCCAGTTTCACCTTTCATTCTTTTGCTCACAGCCACTTTTAAAAATGATCTATTGAATAAATGGATAGGAGGATGCTAAAGAAGAAATTGACAGAAGGGATAATCTTGTTAATCTTTTTCTTTTTTAAAATTGAGACAGTGTTTTACTATGTTGCCTTGGTAGAGAACAGTGGCAGGATCATAGCTTATTGCAACCTCAAACTTCTGGGTTCAAGCCATTTTCTGGCCTCAGCCTCCAGAGTATCTGGGACTACAGGAGTGCACCGCTACACTCAGCTAAGTTTCTTTTCTTGTTTTTTTGGTAGAGGTGGGATCTCACTATTGCTCAGGCTTTTCTCCAACTCCTGATCTCAAGTGAGCCTCTTGCCTCAGCTTCCCAAAGTGCTAGGAGTACAGGTGTGAGGCACTTTACCCGGGCTGATTTTTCAAAGACTCTGTATTGTAGTGGCCTTTGGGCGGGCATTCATACCAGACGCAAATTTTCTCACACCGTCACACCCGGGCCCTGTCTGAGAGGTCCAATCACATACCACCCCACAACCTCTTTGTCACTGGTCCTCCATTCCTGCTTTTTCCAAACCTTTGACAATCTGGTTAGTGTTTTCTACTGCTCTTAATTTAATGTAGATCTTTCTCAATTCATTTCTTCTTCTCCAAAAAGTGGACATTGAAGTATGCTGCTCAAAGTTCTGCTTGAAAACACTCCACTTCTTCACCATCCCCTGTGTCCACCCTGAGTGGCCTATCCCGCCACACAGCCCTCCTCTGGCCTGTGCCAGCACATGATGGAGACCTGACCTATCTGTATCCTAAGCTCAAATTCTTTTAGGTGAAAGCAAACTGTTTTGAAATTTTCATATTTGGTGCAAAAGAGAAGAGAACACTTGCTGGGTAAATAGCCACATACCAAATGCTAGGGTCTGCGTGAATTTACTTCAGTGAGATAAAATCTGAAATGGTAGCTTTCATTTGTGTCACCACCTGATTAAGTTTATGAAAATTCACTGAAAATCCCATTTGTCTTTGATGCACTACACTGGAGAATTAACTGGGAATGGGATAAATCACCACCCTTGTATCATACAGGTTTGGGGCGGCAAAATGATCCCTTTTGATTATTCTTGGAATGTAATGGAAGTTTATTATTTTTAATGTAGCTTTAGTAGGAAAAAGTAATTCCAAGGACTTCTATTTGGTCATTTTTACCACAGCACCCATTGATGAAGGACTCAACGTAGTTATCATGAGAATTTTTAAAGACGTCTGTTCAAGATCAATAACACAATGGATTCACTGCAGAGCTCTTCCAGAAGAGTCCCCAGTCTTCTCTTTATTCAAGGAGCTCTCTGTTTACGTATTAATTAAGCTCTGCGGTTGAATGAGTAATACAATTCTCTGCTGTGACTGCTGAAGAGAGATTTCTGTTCCCCATATTTGATTTATTTAAATCCACACAAAGCAGGACGTTATTAGGCTGCTGATTTAGTAGGCTCTGGGAAACCCCAGTTCAAGTAACCCTCAATGTGACAGCGCTGGGATCACGTGGTCACCATGTAGCTATGTGGTGCTTCTCAGGATAACCATGCCCACATTGCTTCTTTCACTGAAAGGCTGCCACTTGACTTTTGATGGCCCAAATTCCTTATACTCTTCTTGTTAGTAGTGGCACAGCTACCCAAAGCCTTAGCCTAAAAGGAACTTGATTGGGGGTGACCATAGGTAATAATTTAATTAGTTTTTATAGTCACTATGTGAAGTTCTATATTTCTATCTAGGCTTATGTCGGGGAATTTCACTGCCTTCTACTTTATCTTAGATGGCTAGTTCAAATTCCCCCATCTCCTTGAAACCCTATTGCCTGCAACTGGATGTTTTAGGAATAATTTGTCTCAGGTAGGTTTTTTTTGTACTCAATAACAATAATCTATTATCAAAAGGAGGAGGAGCTCATAAAATTGATGGGGAACTGGACCACAGGTGTAGAGAGCAGGATGGAATCAGGGAGCCCTGAGGGCTGAGCAGGAGAGGTGGCAGTGTGCATAGTCTGGACAGGGACAACAGAGTCCACTGTGGCTCACAGTGTGAGAAACAGGTCTATTTCTTAGAAACGAATACTCTTAGTACTTCTTTTGATCCTGGCAGACTTCTAAACACAAGCAGACATCTCAGCAAACAAACTTAAATGTACATATGTACTGCAAAATATTTGGGAAGTTTTACTAAAAATCATTTTTATTATGTCTAAAAGGAGTCTTCAAATTCAAAACAGTAAGTCTAATTGACAAAGGCACCCAAGAGCAAAGAGATGAGTGATTTATCTCATCTCTAGGCATGACCTTTTTTGAACCATTCATCAATATTTCTAAAGAAAGAATTGAGTGGGAAAGAATAGATGCACAGACAT